>JAULBU010094982.1:0-27028 GCA_032358235.1 Odonthalia washingtoniensis
CTTCTCAACAACAATCACAACCATCTCAGTCTCAATCTCAACAACCTCTGTCACGACAACAAATTGAAATTGATAATCGCTTCTATCAAGCACATAATGAAGGTGCTCGTGCTCTTTTCTCAGTTACTGTCACAGCATTGATTAAACTTCCTTCACGTGGTGGTCCTTTGCGTCGTCGGGCAATTGACCTTTTAAAAATTGCTGCACTTGCCGCTGGTCCAGCATCTGCAATGGCTGCTGTCGACCGCATTCGTTCTCATCTAAACTCATTAAAACGTACATCCTGGTCCGAAACAGACCTATCTGATTTTCAAATTTCAGCAACATTACTTACCCTTGCAGATCTATCTACATGCACAATTGCCAGTCGAGACGTTGCACGCGAATCTATACATTTCTTACTGGGGTATCAGCGTGTCCAACAAAAATGTCGTCGTGGTGATTTATGTCATGCACTTGCTGTCATTTTTTCATCATTTCCGCAACATGCACCTCCTGATGATCGTCTTATTGATTTAGTTTTAGGGTTTGTTCTTGCTCCAAATGCCCTTAAACAAGGCCTTTCTATGTTTGGTGGACCTTTACTTGTTGCAATTGTTGCCCCTTTTGTCGTCAGTCGAGGTCCTGCAGCTGGTGATGATATCGCTTTGGCTTGTGCGAGAACTTTGAAACTTGCGTCGACTCCAACAGAACGTTCTATGTGGGCGGTTGCGCTCGCTCGTGCTGTCGTTACTGCTAGGCGATCTTCTACTTATCAAATAAGAAAGTATGGAACTTCTAAAATGGGTTCCAAATTTCCAAAAGGCCAACTCATAACTTCTGCTAATGACGGTAGTAACGTAACACCTACGCCTGTTTCTGAAAATGACCCGACGTTGTGGGTATCGAACGAAATATTCGAAGAGGCACTTGTGAAAGTGGCTTCAATGACGGGATTAGACGACGGAAGTATTGATTCGTCCGTTGCGATTGCAGCAGTACTGCGAATGTGGCTACTATCTTTACCGAATAGCTTGAATACTATTGTACCTCGATCCCTTATTCGATTGACGGCCAATGTTTCATCTGTTCCTGCATTGTCTATTGTCGTAGATGCTATATGGTTGGGCATTTTAAAACATTTAAAACCTTCACAATCATCTGTTATCACTGAAAGCATCATGCCATTAGTATCTGATTCAGGCTTAACATTTCCAGCAGCGCTTAGCATATGTGGCAGTCTTGTTCGTAAATTTGGGCGACAAGCGTTGAAAGAAAGTGGATTGTCAACTGATTATAACACAAATACCTCGTTACTTATCAAACGGATTCATGATGCGCTAGAATCTGTTACGTGCGTTGTTAGACTCAGTGGTGTACAGGTTATGTTGTCAATTTTACATGCTTTACCCAGAACTTGTTCTCAGTTTCTTACGGCCGTCCTTCAAAATTTGCGTATCGCTGATTTAAATATCGTCACAATGAATTCTCCGAACGAAACGACTTCAACAGCGGCTGAAAACGGTATCAGTCATCAAGAAAGAGAGCTGGCACCTTTGCTTGGTAATGGTGCAGCTCTTTCCATAATCGTCGAAAAATTGTCGTCACCAACGTTTAGTGTACCTGCTCCTTTGTCTCGACAATGTCTTATTGATGCTCTCGCATTACTTCGACCGCATCACGCTGCGAAAGATTTTAATTCACATTCTCCAATAGTGTCATGTATCCGTCGCAGAGTGGCATGGGGTGTAATTGCAGGTCTTGCTCGTGGTAAGCGGAAAGAAATCTTCGAAGGCGAAACCATGCAGTCCTTGCTTCATTTTTGGACAGAAGAACTAAAATATGGAGGCATAACTAAACTTTCAAAGCAACCTTCGACTTCATCATCTACATCATCGTCATCATCGTCATTCATATCTCATGTATCTCACTCGTCATCACCACTAACACATGATAACGTCGACCTTCAAATGAGCACGGCTATTGATGAAGCTCTTGCTCGGTCATCCGCACGTGGAGCTGCCCTGTACTCGTTATCATATGCGTTGAGATATGTAACATCACCTCAACTTGAACAATGCGCACGAGCTTTAGCAGCAGCCTCTGCAGCTCGTATCGTATCTCTTCTTTCCAATATTAATTCTTCATCTTCGTCGTCATCATCAGTAACTGGAACGTTCATGGGATTTGGGACGGAGCATTCTTTCACTTCAGATTCTTCTCAAACCAAAAAGAAAGCAGTTGTGCGATTAGTGCAAGCCCTTGCAATGGAATCGATGCAGTTGTTACAAGTTGCGGCTCAAGTTCCCCCATCTGGAGATGCTGGTGAGCTTTGCTTTTTAGTGGCGATGGCACTGGCGGAAGAAGCACAGAGAGCGCTTGGTGAAGTCGATGCAGATCATGCTGTGAATGGTCATCTCACTCATGGAGCATTTTCCTCATCAAGGTCGTTGCATTACGATGGAGTGATTTCAAACAGATTGGAATCTATGCTTCTGTTTGAGCGATTTGTTGACACTAAGTCAAGGAATTCGAATCAACCGAGCTTGAACCAAGAAAAGAAAGGAATCTCATTCAACGTCTCTGATACCAGCAATGAATATGATACAGATGCCTCATGGCTGTTTAGCAATGACGGTCTTCAAGCACCTATTGCGGAAAGGGTACTCATTCATTCTGGACGTGCTATTGCTGCCATCGTATCGGAAGATTTATCTGCTCATGGATCACTTATTGAATCTTTACCCGCTGCAAAACTTTCCCCATCCTTATCCGCAACGATTTCTCTAGAGATAACAAAACGATTGTCACGTTCAGACCTTGCAGAAATCAACAGAGCGCTTGCAGTATTACAGGTCCTCGTACGGCGGTCGCTTGGAATATCCGGCGGAGCACACCTTTCAATCATGTCTCAGAAAAGAAATGGGCGATTGTATACCCCAAATACAACCGGTGATAGCCGGAATCGGTCAATTATTGACATCCCAGGGATTTTATTGCAGGATGTGTCACACTCAGATGGCGAGCTTAGTTGGTCAAGAGGGTTTTCAGATGAAAGCCATTTAGCACATCTTCCATTTCATAATTACCATTCTCGAGCATTGGGAACTATGTACGCGACGCAATCTTTGGCATCTGAAGCATTCCGCGAACTTAGTATAACTGGAGGATCTACGTTGTGGATAGGGCTTACGCGAAAAGTAATCGAAACTGTGCGCACCAACATTGAAGCATCGACACCTGCAGAGTTTATCGCAGTCTCAAACGCGTTGACCACTCTTGGGGCCTTGTTAGAAGTAATTCCCGAACAGCCTTCTTCGTGTACCGTTCCAATGGGAAAAAAAACTGCAACAGAACAGGCATCACATATGAACAGACCGCTTGGCCAAGCATCCACTGTCAACGACATGTGCACACAAGCCATCAATGTAATTATTGAAGCTATTGAGGTAGGTAAAGCAAGCGTTCAAGCTGCTTCCGCTTTAGCCCTCAGTAGTCGATCATATCTTGTAGCATCTTCGGCAGAAAGAATTATTGCAGCATTGTTACGAGCGTGGGCGAATGATAAGGGGGAGCTTTCTTCATTGGGACATTTTGGGCGATGCACAGAAGAAGCAGAATTATGGGTCTTATGCTTTTCCCGCATGTGGAATGACATGGGAGTGAAAGACTCTGATGGAACTGTTCGATTTTTTGTTCAAGACTCATGTGGTCTTGGTAGCGTGTCGGACTCACTAGCGATAGGAGCAGGGAGCGTGTTAGAGGCGTGTAGAATGTATTGGTGGCCACTCAAAGAATCTTCGGCTTATGCAGTCAGGGAATTTGCAACCGATCTTGTACAATGGGAAGGTAACTGTTCACAGCATGCCAGAGCATCCGGACTGAGCAGTATGATATCAATTTGGTCGGCTAAGATTGATTCAGCACACACGGAGAGATCTTCGGCCTTAGCTGAAGATCAAAGTACTGAAAAGCTTGGAAATGAGCAGTCAGTTCTTCCTGTTGAAAGTTTTTCTTTAAAAGATGCGGCTCGAGCTTCAAGCCTTGTTGGTCCGTTTCTTGATGAAGTTATCTACAAAGCGCTTGCGCCTTCTGAGCATGAGATCCCATCACGGGAGTTGCGCTTAGCTGCCACGTTCGCTGTATCTGAATTAATCCGTGGCTTGGGAGTGTTGAAGACCTGCGAAAACCTTCCGCGTCTACCGGAAACGCTATTTGCTGCTGTCGAGGAGAGAATTACAGGAGCGCCCAGAGTTATGGATATCTTGGTGAACGGGGATGCAGAAATAAGACCAAGATATTGGTTTGGTCTGTGTAGAGCTATTACAATGAATGGAGAAAGACTGAATTATGGGAAGAAAGGGACGGTATGGGACACATCATTTCGAACGAAAGCGTACTCAGTCCGAGTGTCTGTTGATGCTATTGATTGTTCTATGGCTGCTTGCAAATGCCATGCAGATGCTGGGAATGTCTCGCGGTCATCGAGTAGCACGAAACATACATGTGCCTTCGGGTTTCTTCGAAAAGTCTTCGATTTTGCCAAGCAGATATCCAGTGCAGCCAGTTTTGACTTTGAAAGTTGCGGTCATGGATGTCGGTTGATTCAAAGAATTGCTGCTCGTGTTGGATCCGTTGGAAACTGTTTTGTTCGGAAAGACTCGACATTGAGTGAATTTTTTGAAATGTGGGACCCCTGTGTGGCAATGATGCACACTCTGCTTGTAGACAGAGTTCCACACGGCGTTTTAAACTCTGCCGCGACTGCTGCCTCTGAGTTGTTGGTGTCATGTTTGAAGGTCCAAATCATTGATAGTAGCGGAGCGTCACAGCGATATGCTGAAACTGTACCAACGTACATGCAAGCGCTTATTGAATGTGATTTACGACAGCGGTTAAGATACGCTGACATGGGAGAAGATATAGGTATGAGAGCAATGTTGGCATTGATTGCAAAGTATGGTCGTATCATGTCTGCGTTGAACGTAGGTCAAGTAAAGAATGGACGAATGAGTATGAATCAGATGCCTGGCGAAGAGACTGTGAAAGCCATGCTCTTTGCGTTGTGTGCAGATTTTGTCGGGATGTCTAAAGTCGACGGCCTTCGTCTGATTGCAAAAAACGGAGGAGCACTCACATTGGCACATGTAGGCGAAGAAGAACTTCACAGCGCGATGGCTTCTCACATCGGACCTATCGTATTGGGTGCTATGTCATGTATCAATGGTGTGAAACATCCAGATATGATCGAAATTAACAGCAGCGATGTCGCATGGGAGAACGAAGAATCAGTCGGGGTGAAAATGGCTGAAAACAAAATCCAATATGAGGGCGTTACGCTTGCAACTCTAGTATGGCTGATTACTCATGATCATTCTGAAGGTTTGTCCAAATTTAAACGACAAACGTTCTGTAATCAGGCTCAAGAAACTCTGGAGTGTCTGTTTCGAGTAAAACTGGATTCTCAGATGCACAAGTTGAGGAGTGAAGTGTTATTTTGCTTTGCAGAATCAAACAAAACGGAGGCATTGAAATTTGCTGAACGAATGTCAGTTTATGACGGTATTGATGACGGCAGTATATCATTAATTATCAAAATGACATCCTCTTTGTTATTGGTTGCGCTTCAAGATGAATTCGGAACTTTCCAAGAACATGAAACACGAAGCCTTTGTCGTGGACTTGATGCTGTTGCAAACATAATTTCCAGAGAGAAGCTTCTAAACAGAAACAGCGTGGGTACTGCTTTGAATTTTCTTGATGTCGTTTTCCAGATGGCTTGTCATGACAGTGTTGTCGTGGCATCTATTCTCGTAGAGAAGAACGTTTTGAAAGCTTTGTGCGACACTGTCAGAAACTGTCTCGAAGCAATTGAGAGCAATGAAAAAATACAACAGGTTTGTGAAAACAAGGTGTGGACAATATTTGAAAACGGATCGAACCTCAATTGTTATGCAATGCTGAAAGTGAGCGCAGCTCTAGCGGCAGTTATCAGTGATCGAGATGGCGAAATTGTTAGTGACATTCTATTTGAAATGATTGTTTTCGAGGAATCTCAGCAACCAACACATTTCCTGGCCATTATTCTTGGTTCCCATGGAGTCGAGGATTGTATCACTGCGTATATAAACGTCATGGCGGAGAATCGTCGAGATGATGGAATTTTACTTATGAAACAGTTGGGCACTGTAACTGCTTCGGACCATCCTTTTTCAGTTGCCGTTGCATTTCGTCTGTCCGTGGCTGCTGTGCTTGCTGATGGACCATTTTGTGGAATCATCAACAAGATGGGACTCGTATTATACCCTTTGTTTCTATCAACACTAGTCCATTCACTACCGACTTCAGGGACAGTTGATGAGAAGAGTCTTTCTGTTGTAGACTTGGAAAGTGCAAAGTACTTTTTGGAACTCGTGGAGGAAGAAGCTGATATGCCCGGCAGCTTTGTATCCTCACTACGAGAGGATGAACGTGAAAAGGCAAAACAATTTTTGTCGATCTGGGGATGGAGTGAGAAAAATAGAGAAAGGAGATGAGCTAACTTACGATTAAACCAATAAACTGAAAAAAGATAAAAACAAATCTAACGACGAAACTGGGACAATTTAACTCTTTAAATAGTAACATTTAAAACATTTACAACCTTCCCATTAACCGAATTAACCTAAATATGAAAATGATATGGGAAATATCTCGCTTTGTTGAGGCAGGACAGGGGCGCGCCTCGGAATGAGCGTGATGAAACATGTATATCGCAGATCTTGTTTATGGAAGTACTGAACCATCTACGGAAAGAAAAAAACAATATGACACTTAGAAAGGAGTTGTGCAAGAACAATCCTGCGTTCTTCTTCGACTTTTACTGGACAGTAGGTTTAAAAAACGGATGAGGAAAAACAAGTTGATTCGTCAAAAAAAAAACGGTCACTATTTGTGTATTAGATGGTACTTGGGTAGAGCATGACACGCAGTGCTTTGCCGATGGAAACAGGTGGAAGATTTTTGCGAAACTTTGCTCTGACGACACCATTGCCACCATGAGCGGCAGTGATTCTTCCCCACATAACACGATACTTGCTTGATGTACCGTTCATAGTCTTCTTCGATTTTTGCGCTTTGTACACGTAAGCGATGCGCTTACCCATGTAGAATTGAGTATCTTTTCGATCTTTTACTCCCTCGATTTGTACCCGCGATTGTCCCGGATGTTGGTTACGACGATTACGCTTGAAGCCGAGATGAATCGCTTTCATGTGCAATTTCACTGGAGCTGTCATCTTTGAACGTGACAACGGTAGCTTAGTAGAAGGGATACTTTGGTGCAGATTTCTGTACGGTTGATGATGAAAGGCGTCGTTTGATGTAGACAATTGGTGGCAGGAAAATGGCGGCGATTAACACTGTGTTCCCGTCGAGCGTTGAGTTTGCTGCAGAGGCTTTAGACGACGGTCACAATATGACTTTGGATTTGGGGGAAAACATGTGATTGGATAGAAATGTTGAAGACGTGTAAGACGTGGCATATATTAAAATCAATAAATCAATTAAAATTTCGACACTTTCCAAATCATTCACCCATTATTGGTTGAGAGAATAGGTAGGCACAATTGTTTTTTCACAAAATTTCATGGATGAAGAATTGTGCACCGTCGTCGACCGTGGACATAATCTTTGACCACCCCCGCCCTTCATCTCATCTTCATCGGGATTATCGGTTCTCAACTCTCAACCTTTCCCGACTGCACCACCAATCCAACTATCCAAATCCAAGATGTCAAAAAAAACCGATGAGGAGCAGAAGCTGGGCCCAACTCTCCGTGAGGGTGAGAACTGCTTTGGCGTTTGCCATTTGTACGCCTCGTTCAATGATACGTTCATCCACGTGACTGATCTTTCCGGCCGCGAAACGCTTGTCCGTCGTACCGGTGGAATGGAAGTCAAGGCTGATCGTGACGAAAGTTCACCATACGCTGCTATGATGGCTGCCCAAAAGGTTGCGGAACGTCTCAAAGAACTCGGTGTAACTGCCATTCACATCAAATTGCGAGCCACCGGTGGAAACACCACAAAGACGCCCGGACCTGGCGCACAATCTGCTATGCGTGCTCTCGCCCGTTCTGGGCTCAAGATTGGGCGTATTGAAGATGTCACCCCCATCCCCACTGATTCCACAAGAAAGAAAGGTGGTCGCCGTGGTCGTCGTCTCTAACCTCCTTGCCTGGCCTCTTTTCTCCTCACCTACGCAACATCTGTTTCAACAATGTTTCATCAGGTGCCGTTTACTATGCACTGCGACCGTTCTACTTTCCATTCGCATGCGTAATTAGTTGGTGCGTTGTCATAAATTAAACTCGTGGAGGCTGGCAATATCTGCCTCTGTTCTCAGCTCAGTTAGCATATCCGTCATGTTCCTTGCCTCATTGTCCGTCTCATTCCTTTTGGATCCTTTCTAGTTTTCGTTTGCTCCTCACTCTCTGCGTAGTATCAGACAAGAAAGAGAATAAAAGAGAAATAAGATATCTAAAGCAAATAAATCTCTGGACCTCAGTCAACCCCTGTGGGACGGATAGTTTCAGAGGTGAAAGAAAGCCTACGAGAAATGTTCCTGGTATGATTCTGTTTCATACTTATGCAGCTACGGACACAGGCAAGCTACGATAAGGTTTGGAAGTATATGGTTCATGGAGACTGCTTCTTGTGAAATGCAGGGAAGCTGTACTATGTGAACCAATTTGAATCTGCGCTAAACATGAAAACATTACAAGTAAGACTCCAGGAGAAAAGAAGTGCACAAAACGTAAACTCCAGCTCTCCTTCTCCACGAGGGAGACCACCCAGTGATGTACGGTGTGAAGCCACTTTTTCAGCGTTTTTGGGTTGATGAAATCACATTCAGTCAGTTGATTTACAACAGAGTTGAGTGCGACAAGATTTAAGGCTCAATGAAAAAGGCATCTTAATTTTTTTTTCTTCGATTAAATTTTTGTTCGTTTTACCTTTGTGAATATGCGACGCCTTCTAGACAGACATGAATTGAAAAGTGAAACCCATACCAAAACGGTCCGACTTACAGACCAGCAAACACTTTCTTTCCATCGTCAGCAGGGGCAGCGCGGTTGATTTTCAGAACGGCGAATCGTTTCGTCTTGGAGATGGGACGGGTTTGTCCAATGGTAACCTGATCACCTTCGCGCAGACGGAAGCACGGGGAAGCATGGGCGGGGATATTACGGTGACGTTTCTCGAATCGCTTATACTTACGAATCCAATGAAGGTAATCGCGTCGAATGATGACAGTCTTCTTCATTTTCGTTGAGATGATAACGCCACGGAACAGGCGTCCACGAATGGAGACGTTTCCAGTGAAGGGGCACTTCTTGTCGACGTAATTGTTGTCGATGGCTTCACGTGGAGTCTTAATTCCCAATCCGACATTACGGAACCAACGGCCTTTCTTCCGGCCGACGCGACCCACCAGAGTTACTGCGCCTTGCTTGGGGAACGATTTTTCATGGATGATGTCGATCTCGGCCATGTTGAAAACACAAAGGTACGCTTCCGAATGGTCACTGAAGATTTGCTTGAGAGGTTCAGATTAATGATTGTGGCAATGTTGGAATTTTTGTTTTTTTGTCTTTGACTAAAATCCGGATATGGGACCAACGACTGACCGCTTAGTCCAACGGACGTCGCCGTCGAGTTGCTAAAGTTCAATACAGTAAGCGCAAAGTTGACGGAAATGAGGACTGTAAATAATTGAATAAATAATTTATTTACACACCTTGCTAAGTGCATATGCATATACAGTGATTTAGGGTGTGTAACCCTCCACGTTTTTTTTGTTTGCTTCAACAGCGCTCACTGGTGTACACGTACAGTGACATTGATAAAGAGCAGTGATTTTCAGATTCAATCAACTTTGACCGAAAAAGGAATTATTGATAGTGAAATATGCCTTATCCATGATATGATTGGATAAATTGCAATCATTTGTGCAAATTTTGCAATCTTCCGACGGCGATAATTCGAACGATAACATTATTTGATATATATTTTTATGAGGAATTGACTGTACACGTTTATTTTTTATTTTAAATTTTAAATTTTGGTAATTTTGATAGAAGAATAATCTTGAAAGGAAAAAAAAATCAAAAAATATATATATTTTCGTCGACGGCGGTATAGCCCACTGATTTTTTTGTTGTTATACTTTTTTGCCAGTGTTGCTTTCGCTAATCCCCATTCATCCCCCGTCTTCCCCCTCACTCACCCGTTTTCGTTTCGTCTTCCTCCCTTCTCCCCTTCCCCTACAACAACTCACTCAACTTTCCTTTATAGTTAACAAGTCGTCTAACGTGCAAACCCCCCAATCCCCGCTCGCCCAAAACAACATGACAGAAGGAAAGCAACATGTTTCTATTGTGATCTGCGGTCACGTCGACGCCGGTAAGTCGACCACCACCGGTCGTCTGATCTTCGAACTTGGAGGAATTTCCGAACGTGAAATGCAAAAATTAAAAGATGAAGCCAAAGCACTCGGCAAAGAATCCTTCGCCTTTGCCTTTTACATGGACAAATCCAAAGAGGAACGCTCTCGTGGTGTCACCATCGCATGTACCACCAAGGAATTTTTCACGGATTCATACCACTACACTATCATTGACGCACCAGGCCATAGAGATTTTATTAAAAACATGATCACAGGTGCCTCTCAAGCTGATGTCGGTTTACTTATGGTTCCCGCAGATGGTAATTTCGTTACTTCAATCGCCAAAGGTGACCACAAAGCAGGACAAGTACAAGGCCAAACGCGTCAACATGCTCGTTTACTAAACTTGTTGGGTGTCAAACAATTGATCATTGGTATTAACAAGATGGACTGTGACGTTGCCAAGTACGGACATGACCGTTACACTGAAATTAAGAATGAAGTAACCGGTATGCTTGTGAAGGTCGGTTGGAAGAAGGACTTCGTCTCTAAATCTGTACCAGTCATCCCGATCTCTGGATGGGTTGGTGACAACTTAATCTCCAAATCTGATAAGATGGCGTGGTGGAAAGGTATGGATGTCGCTGTCGGCAAGGAAAAAGTGCACGTTGAAACTTTAACCGACGCTCTTGAGAAGATGGTCAAGACCCCGCCACGTCCTCATGACTGTGCCCTCCGTATGCCCGTTTCCGGTGTGTACAAGATCAAAGGTGTAGGAGATGTGATCACTGGTCGTGTCGAACAAGGTGTGATCAAACCTGAAGAACAAGTGTTGTTTTTGCCTACTCATACTGCATCTACTCCGTGCTCCGGAAAAGTTTTCTCCGTTGAAATGCATCACAAGACAGTACCTAACGCCGGTCCCGGTGACAATGTCGGTCTGAATGTTAAGGGCCTCGACAAAATCAACATGCCTCGTGTTGGTGACGTTATGATTTTGACCAAGGATGTTACACTCAAGAGATGCGAAAGCTTCACTGCCCAAGTACAGATCCTGGACCATCCCGGTCAGCTTAAGGTAGGTTATGCACCAGTGGGTTATGTTCGTACCGGTCGATCTGCATGCAAGATTGCGTGTATTAACTGGAAGATGGGAAAGGAAACTGGTGGAGCCAAGGTTGAAAACCCCGACTACATCAAAGCAAACGAAGTTGCTGAGATTGTATTCAAACCTCAAAGCCCCTTTGTGGTGGAAGGTTTCAAAAAGTGTGAAGGCTTGGGACGTGTGGCTATTATGGAAGGCAACACCGTTGTGATGCTTGGGAAGGCTATCTCTGTTGAATTCGCCGTGGAGAAGTAATTTTTTTGTTTGTGTGTTGCTCGCTTGATAATGCTGAGTTGATTTGATTTCTTGAGTAGTGCGACTAAACTGTAGTATCTGCCCTTGTGATTGAAACCGAAGCCTTTTTATGCCTACGTTTTTCTTTTTATTTGCGTTGTTGGGTATGAAATGGATAGGACTGTAAGGAGCTGTAAGGCTAGTGAAATAAAAGAAGTAAAGCAGAACAAATTTTGTTTCTGCTCAAACTGCGGGATGCAGGTCCATACGGGCCACTCCGTTATACGTCAGGTAACCGCCTCCGATAGAGTAGGCTCCGGGAAGGCGGATCTTATAGTTTTTGCTGTCATTGCTGTCCCAATTACTAGCTCCGTCGTTGAAAGCACAGTCGATGCCCGGAGGAGCTTGAATGGAAATGAGCCACGAAGATGGGTCCACGGCTGATTTATTCAACGGTAATGTGAGCCATTGGTCCGAGGACTCTCCAGTAACGCAGTACGTTATAAACGCATGCGCCCACGAGGAAGGTTGAGATGGTGTGAACGTCAGCTCAACGGTTGAGTCGTTGGGCCGAAATGGTCGCAGGCAGTCTGCAACCTGCGCGTCTGACACACGCCGAGTCCCGGTACCGGACTCGACGACGTAACGACCTGGCGTAGAGACGGTGTACATTTTGTTGTTGTTTGTGTCTTTGACGGAACCGTTTGAATTCCCTAATTGGAAGGTAAGCGTGTCGGACTGAATACGGAATGTACGAAAGCCTTCTTTTATGTGCGATGCATCTATCAACTTGTATTTACCGAAAGGAGTCCATGTCTTGCCACTGTCTGTGGAGTATGAAATCTGACATACTTTCCAACTCGGTCTTGAATAGAATAACTCAATCCAACGAGCGTTGTTTTGACGTTCTGACGTCGGCGCGAACGCTGAGTTCGGTTCCGTGTGCGCGACTTGCATCTTTGAATTTTTTTTTTTTCTTCCTTTTTTGCTTTGCTTTGCTTTTTCCCAGCTTTGCTTCTTTTCCAATCTTCAACAATAATCTTTACAATCTATAAAACTTTCCGGGCCACCCCTCCAACTCAATAAAATGTCTTTCTTCTTTTTCTTCTGTAACTGCCGCTATTACTGTTACCCCATCAATTGCCACACACACGTGTCGAAAATATATTTCCCATCAAACCTCAAGTTCAAAACACAAACCTCCCCGACCCATGATCCCATTGTATTCAAAATAAAGAAAACCCGCCGCCGCCGCCAACGGTTTACTATTACCCAAGCCCCCCAAATTCTTTTTTATTTCTTTTTTTTTTCTAAACTTAATTCCAAAATCTCAATCTCATTTGTCTTTCTTTTTCACTTCATCACCTTAAGACATGATGCGTTATGGAGTTACGCTGGGAAGGACAAGCATGACGAGCATGAACAGTATGAGTATGCTTACTTCCATACCGAGAAACTGTCGTATGAAATGTTCAATTAGTGATAACATCGTGCATTCCAATGGCACTGGTGGATTCGACCTGACCTTCTTGGGTACAAGTTCTCAAGGTGGTGCGCGACGTTACCCTAGCTGTCTAGCACTGAGAATACGTGGTGTTTCATCTTCCCAAGTTTGGCTTTTCGACGCTGGCGAGGGAGCAACAGCTCAACTTCAACGATCAAATATGAGGATGGGTCTCGTACGTAATATCTTCGTTACACATATGCATGGCGATCATTTATTCGGATTACCAGGTCTTGTAATGTGCATTTTAGGACGTCGTGATGAAGTACCGCAACGTTCTCCTCATCATAATTCTAACAACCACATTAACAATAATATTAACTCAACCACTTCTACTTCTACTTCTACTTCTACTTCTACCTCTACCTCATCATCACAGTATTTAACTGGTTTACTTTCTAATTCAGCTCACTCACCACACACACATTCTACATCACCACCACCATCATCATCATCATCAACAACAACGACATCGACGATGCCATTCCAGGTCAGGGGAAGTGATGACGGCTTACATATATATGGACCACAAGGGGTAAGATCATTTTTAAGAACTGCCCTAGGTGTTGCATCATTTCGTATACCTTCACCAAATGCGTTACATATACATGAATTGATATGGCCTTTTGGATGCGGACCATCTTCACAACGTAATAGACACAGAAGAGCACGTCCATACTGGCGTAAATATATGAGACCGCTGCCATTTGAAGGAGAAGGCAGAGATATTGAACCGGAACGTTCTTTAAAAGGTGAATGGACATATCGTTTAATTGATGATGATAAAAATAGCAATAATGTAAATCAGCAAGAAAATCAATATATATATGATAAACCAGCTCGTGTTGTGGCGGCACCTGTGTTACACACAGTACCTACATTTGCGTATAGCGTGAGTGAAAATGTGTCGAGTCGACGGTTTGATAAAGTGAAACTGGATGAATTAGGTATACCGAAAGATGGTAGAGATGAGGTACGAAAACTATTTACGAATTGGATAAACGGTGAACAGAATAGTCTGTGGCGTGGCGAAAAAATAAATATTAATCAAGTGATACAGTCAGGTAGAAAACCGAGACGACTTTGTGTTGTCGGTGATACTTATGACGCTTCAAGTGCTGCGCATATTGCGAGAGATGTGGATGTGCTGGTACATGAAGCTACGAATATGGCGGCGCAAAATGAGATGGCGAGAAAAAGAGGACACTCGTCAACTAGTGGGGCTACGGCATACGCGAAGAAAGTAGGGGCGAAACGATTGATACTGAACCATACGAGTGTGGCATTTAGTGAACGAAAAATACGGACGTTGGAAAATGAAGCGAGAAGCATGTTTGGATCGAGCAAGGTTTTCGTGGCGAGAGATTTAAGCGTTTTCAGCGTGCCTACCGAAGAAGAAGATGACGGAGAATATGTATTCAGACGGTTCAGCGGGTTTGCCGATTCTTTCGAGTATAAATCGATGAATGCGCATGGACCCGGCGGAAGTGGGAGTCCGTTCAGTGGTGGCGACTTCACGGTGGAAGAGGAAGTGGGAGATGAAGACGACGACGAAGACGACGAGGAAGCTGAAGCTGAAGTTGAAGTTGAAGTTGAAGTTGAAGAAGAAGAAGAAGAGGACGAGGAAGAGGATGAGAAGATGACGGCGGCCATGGCGGACGGGGATGAGAGTGGCGGTGAGACGAGGGAAGACTGGGTTGAGGATGAGGTTGAAGCGGGGGATTGTAAAACAGTGCGACAAGGTGCAAATGCAAATAAAGAAGTTTTGTGAAAGGTTGATCATACAGTGTACTTTTTGAGAGAGGACGGCAAGGTTGGTGGAGATTTTATCGAAATTGTTGTGCTGATTCAGATAGCGGGAGGGAATGTGCATTTGTGTCATACGTGGCAGATGGCTATTGGATGGTGAGCAAAGCATACACGTATATAATTCAATTAAGGAGAGACGTGTTGGCCAGGGGCGAGATCTTGTTTATTTTTTGTTCTCTTGGGGGAAGGCAAGAGAGAGAGAAAGTTAGGAATTGCAAGATTAGTCCATCGCAACTCGTTATCACTATCAAAACAACCGACTGGACGTTTGGATTCAAAAAAGAAAAGAAAAAAAAAAGGAAAAAAAGGAAAAAGGGAAAAAAGGAAAAAGAAGGCCATGGCGGAGACAATGACGAATCGACGGACGAACAATGGACGACGGGATCATCGTTGTGGTACATTAGCGTTTGGATTCACACTACCTTTACTTGCAACAGCATCGACAGCATCGACAGCATCGACAGCAATGACAGCAACAGCAGGTAGGATGAGATGCGAACGGCGTACGAGGAAAGTAGGGCATGCAAGGACGATAAGTATGGCTGATATTTCGAAAGGCACACCGGGAATAGGTGGAGCGAAAAGTCCTGAATTCGGAACGCCTGATCGAGGCGGCGGGGTGGCCGTCATCACGAAACCAACGACGAAGGCGAAGACACGACGAAAAGAAAAAACTGAACATGAACCATCATGGCGTGTACTTCTACACAATGATGAACTTCACACTTTTGATTATGTGACTGGCGCTATTGTCAAGGTAATTATATAATATTAACTCATAAATTAATTTTTATTAAAATATTTTATAAAAAAAATAAAATTAATTAATTAACGAAACTAATAAATTTATATAAATAAGCTCTCTCTCTAACTTTTTATTTATTTTTATTTATTTTTTTTACCCCTTTTTTTTTATTTATTTTGTTTTTTGATTTTCGATTTTTTTTTTTATTTAGGTAGTACGTACGGTTTCGAGAAAAAAAGCTTACCGTATTACAATGCAAGCTCACGTCTCAGGTGTCGCTACCGTCACAACTACATGGAAAACACAAGCAGAAGATTATTGTAAAGGATTACAAATGCAAGGATTGACAAGTTCCATCGCACCTGATTCTTCGTTTACACATTAAAAGAATATATATATTACATTCCTATATATATAATGTATAACCAGAGAGAGAGAGAGAAAAAGCGAATTTCAAAACTCATTGCGACGACCGACCGACTGGTAGAGAAAGTCCTGAAGTGAACGGTGAATTCACACCTTCCACCGCACTCTCTCCGCACAGAACACAGTCATAACCGTTATCACTTGCAGCGCCACTACTAGTTGCGCTGCTTGAGTAACGTTGTGTTTGAACTCCCATCGATCCATCATGACCGCATGTAAGGTAACTAGTCCTCCTTCTGCTGAGTAGAGCTTTTTGTTGTTGTTGCCAACCGCGAACTCTGTCCACATCTTGTCTCAGGAAACTTGTCACTTGTAAAGCTGAAACAGCTTCAGTTTTCGCATCATTTGCAATCCGTTTATGTTCTTGTAATGAATGTGCGACCGCCATTTTCACACGTTCACTAGCACTTTCAAACGCTTCCATCTCATTTAATACATCCTCTATATGTAATATTCCTTTACTTCTCTCCACTACTCCCACACCATCTTCACTTGCACGTGCTACCTTGCACCAAAGTTCTTTACGCACGCTATCACTAACTTCATCACCTCCTAATTGTGAAATCCTTGATTCAGCTAAATTCAGATCCACACCCACCGCAACTTCAATAGCTGTTTCATGAAGCCCCAACGCTTGATATATGTAAACACATAACTTTCGAAAATTTGCAACTAATGCACAACGTAACATCGAACTTATTGTGTCCATTAGTACACCTTGACGACTACTTGTTGACTTCTTGTCGCTCATGACCAAAGGTGCGATAATCACATCGTATGAACGTTGAGCGTCAGCTTCCACACCGAATTCAGCGTGCAAAACAAATAAAAACGTTACTAAATTACCCCAATCTCCATTTAATCCACTGCCACCACCACCACCGTCCTCATTTTCCGTACTGCTGCTTTTCGATCTTGACTTACCCGAATTTCTACGTTCCAACAAAACGTCAAATAAATAACTTGTTGCAGCCAAGTACGCTTCTCTTGATTTACCGGCGTTACCAACCTCTCTCACTACTCTTGTCAACCCATGCACAATACACATATGATCCATGTAATGTCCATCATTTTTTTTCATTGCCCTTGACACTGCGTTCGACACTCGTTTCGGTGCCTGTGGTGCCAATCCACTTGATAAGCTTGCCACCAACTGACTGAGTACATCAGGATCACTTAGTACGACCGAGTTTTTCAAAAGTGACAGTGATTGATCGACTAACCCTCTTCTGGAACACATTTCACAAGCATCTAAAACATTCCCAGAAAGTACAGCAAGATTCCAAGCTTCTTCATAACATCCATTCTTAGATAAGACACCAACGGCCGTATGGAAATCCAAATCTTCATGTCTATCAGCTAGAAAGTTGGCAAAATCTTTACGTACTTCCTCACGTTCCGTAACATCACTTTCACTTGCAAGTTGCGATGAATATAATTGCACGAGTAAAGTAGCTACGATAGTTCTTTGCATAGGTTTCGAACTATCCATTTTATCTAATTTGCATACTAAATACGTGATCACATGTTTCATAGCTTCTAATCTACATCCAATACCCAAATCACTTAGCTTCGCAGTCTCACCACGGAATGTAGATTCAACAACTCCTTTAGAAGCAGTCCAACAATTATCAACAATTCGTAAGATAACACTTTCAATAGGCCGATTAGTTTTCGCATATAATCTTGCAGCTGCATCCCAATTATTTTTAAACGCTGCATGATCAGCTTGTGCTTCCAATACCGCTTCTCGAGTTTGAAACAATACTGTTTCTCCATCATCTTGCATACCACTCGACACTAAAGGAGCAAGTGCCATAGCAAGATCGAAACGACCCATTGCTTTTGCTGCTTTCCAAGCTTCTGTTTGTTCTTCATTCGTTACTGATAAACGTGCAAATTCTCCATCTCCTGTATAAATCCATAAACAATCTACGAGTACATCACGTGCAAATCCTGCAGCTGGTGCAGATAAAAATTTCTTCCTTACGTCTCCTCCTTTTCTACTACTACTACCATTATTACTACCCTCTTTCCCTGTACCCGAGTTTGTTCCGATATGTGACGAGTAATCCATTCCATTTGAATTGTTGTTAGTTCTCTGCTCCAAGTATGTATTAATCTGTGATGCATTTCGTAATGATGTTGTTGTTGTATGGTCAGGTGCCCATACAGGTACTGTCTGAGTAAGCAGACCTGAAATATGATTGAATGCAAACACAGATGCTGGATATAGAACGAGTACATGAAATGCAGACAAGTTACATGATAATGGGATAGCAAAACCAGTTTTTCCTTTTAAATCATCCCATAATATGATATCTTTATCCACAACATCTGCAATCACAGTCGAAGTAACCGGTCTTGGTACAGGTGTATCACATCTATCTGCTCTTCTTCTTCTCACGGCAACCTGTCCGTGAGTAACTCCATTCGCAGCTGCCCATACAAACCTACGTGAAGCGACTCCAGAACTTCCTGTCATGAAATGTAATTCTGCTGGAAGTGATGTTTCTTTGTCATGATTTTCACTCATTACAGAAGTAGACGTTCGTTGTGGACTAGATTGTGAAGGTGGTGAGACAATTTCAGATGATGATGTTGATGACAATGATGTGATAGGATCGATTCTAGCAACTGATTTTGCTCTTTCATTCGAAAACAGATCCGGTAAGGTAAGAGCGTCTGAAAATAAATACAATGATAATGATGTTGCAACTGTAGCGACGAATTTTCCAGCGACTTGTTCAACACGTACTCCATCAACCCGTTCACCGCTAGGAGCATTCCATAATAAAGTTAACCTGTCATCTTTCTCATGTTTCGCATCAACAGTAAGTGAAAACAAAGCACCATATTCAGTACCGATAAGTACCACATTACTTCCAGTATTATTGCTTTTATTGGTATTTGAATGCTGTGCAGGTGAAAGACGAAGCCATGTTGCAGAAACGACTCGAAGGCCACGAAGTTTAGCAAGCCACCGTGGACGTACAAGACCTGAACCGTGAGCTAAGTAACCGTCTGCGTTTCTTAAAATAATGAGTGCGGCACGTGTATGAGGGTCTGCGAAGATTCGCCACACCGCATTGTCCAGACGTCCCACTCCGAGACGGCCGCGAACTTCTTCTGTTAAATGATTGACGGTGTCATGACGAATGAGACGACCTGACTCCGTACCAACCCAGAGAATCCCACCGGTGGCTGCTACGGACTGACGCAACAAAGGATATAATTTTCATGTGATGTGAGAATGAGAGAATGATTGGGTGTGAGGCGTATGGCGGAGTGAGGTGAACAACTTACTGTGACATTGTCGTTGGAAGCTATGGAGAGACGATGCGGATGAAGTCGGAGGTTGAAGACGGAGGCGTTGTTTGAAGGAGTGGGGGGTTCCCCGATGCTTTGCATCCTGTCGTTTCAACAGTTCACAGAGAAATAGAGAAATAGAGAAAGTCCAGGTGGGTCGGTCTCATGACCAACAAACTGTGCATGAATCCGCTCCCAACTTTGTCCCATTAAAATGTTTAGTAGACTTTTATTTTTAACAAAGTACATACAAAAGATGTATAAGGCGTAAATGCAGTTTGGTAATTAAATTACCAAATTTTGGTAATTCAGATGCGACACGTTTTGACTTACAAACCAAACTATGAATACAGTACACGTGTATCAGATTATTTAAGATTATTGTACAATAATAATAACAAAGAAGATGACATCATTGTGGTGCGGATGCTACCATATAAATCAGCGTTCCAACGATGGCCGCCACAACCGCAGCCGCTTGCATGCCAGAATGATCTTCAACCTTTGGCGGCTTCTCCTTGTCTAGATACCATTGTAATGAATGGGGCTCTGGAGCTTTTTCTCTCAATGACACACGCTTTGTGTTGAAATCAGATAAATTCAACAAGGAACTGGTCAAAGGCGATTTAGCATGATCAATATCGGGGATTTCTAAAAATGAGGATTGATCCAATTCCAATTTCGGTGCAGTTACAATGAATAACAATTCCATTGATACTTTCCTAACTTCTGAATCCCCGTGCTTTCTCAAAGCACCGAATAAAGCAACTGCCGCTTTCTTATTCCCTGCTGCATCTAAAGCCTGTGCCTGCCATAATTGGTATTGCCCACCAAGTTTACTGTCCTCACCAATCACTTGCGCAGCTTTGGCAAATAATGAACTCGCTTCAGGGTACATTCCGCGTCCAAATACATTCATAGCTTTTGCGAACACTGCATCTGCTTGTTGCATAGCCGCTACCGTTGATTCCGTTATTTTTTTCTGACGATTCCATTGTTTTACTGATGACGATCTCGTCTTTTGTTTCTGAGTATATGCTGAAGTTGATGTAATAGAGGAGTCATTTGCTTTTCGACCGGCTACTGCTTCGTCTAACCAACCACCGAATAATTTCGCTTGCCCTTCGTTTTCAGGTCCGCGGTAGAACAACACATCTTCCATTTTATCTAGGTTATCCGGGATTACAGGTATAGCGCTGTCTTCGGATTTACCTGTGAGTGATTCATAGTCACCGCCACGAGCTGCTGCTGCTCTCTGGCGTGCATTGAAGATCCTCGTTTTGATTTTGGACAGGTATTGGCGGTCGGTGTTTGATAGGTTACGGGTCGGTTCAACTGGCTTGGAAGGGTCCAGCGAACATGAGGGCGGTTGGGACCGTAGGCTGTGGGATGTTTTAGTGAGCGGTAGGGTAGTGGTCGTAGTAAAGGCGAGTTGCATGGTTGACGAAAGAAATGTTGAAGGCGATGAAGAGAATTGTGAAGTGAAGTGAAGGTTTAAGAGGTTAGGTTTTTAAGGTTTGGTGGAGGAAAGAGGAAAGCGAAGCAAACTGGGATGAATTAGCATGACACGTACAGTAGTAGTATGATAAGTGAAAGTGAAAGTTAGCTGTTTTTTTTATGTTTTTTATTGGTAAAAATGGATTATGGAAAGATTGGGGCGAAACAGGGACAACGCGTTACACACGTTAATTGGTTACTACAATTTGCATCAATTTGTTTTAACAAATTGACGCGGGAAGCGGAATTATCATAAAAGTTATGCATAAAAGTTATGATAATTCCGCTTCCCGCGTCTTTCAGTTCTCCATATTTTTGACAAATATGATCTCACCAACAACCATCGCAACAATGCGAACCTTTTCCCGTCATCTATTCACACGCGCTCCCGCATTGTCGTCCACCGTCATCAAACAACATTTTCCCATATCGTCATCAACCGTTTACCACCACCGTCATACATGGACTAAGCTGTCCACTTTGAATTCCAATATTTTCCAGTCATCTTCAACAAGAAATTCATTTTCATCATCATCATGTGATCCACCGCACCCAAAATTACACATGGTCTTCACATGCGCCAAGTGTGAAACACGTGCTGTGAAATCGTTCTCGAAAAACTCTTATGAGAAAGGTGTCGTCATTATCACTTGCCCTGGGTGTGAATCCAGACATCTAATTGCTGATAACCTTGGGTGGTTTGGAGCTGATGATGAATCAAACATTGAAAAAATCTTGGCGAAAAAAGGTCAATCCGTCACAAATGTCACCGACAATGATATTGACTATACTCCACCAACATGACATTTCATGTCGTTCCTCAATTTCACATCAATGTAATATTTATAAAATAGCTTTATGGGGGGAGTAACGACTGAAAACTGTTGTAACAGGGGAAAAATATTATTGAGACTTAAAAATGACTAAAGAAAACATAAACTCTTCACAACACAACAAGTGTCTAAATACAAAAGACGGTATCAAAATGAGGAGATTCCATTTCTCAACACCACCGACTGTCATTCCTCATTGAGGAAATAGAAATGAAGTAAAAGAAGCTGTTTGCACAAATATAATCAACTACCTCATTACTTTGCGGGTACCACGACAGGCACGGGCTTCACTTCCGTTTGTGTTGACGTTTCCTGTGCTGCTGCTAACTCATCGCCTTTTAACTTGGCCTGCAGTTTCTCAATCTGTTTCTGTAAAGAACGTTTCTCTCTTTCTGATTTCTCACTTTGTTTTTTCGCTGTCGCCTCTACTTTCGCCTTTTCCTTCAACACTGAATCTCTTTCTTTTTCAACAGCTAATTTTGCAGCTTTTGCTTCCTTTGTTAACTGTGCTACCATATTATCTGCTGCCTTCTTCTCAGCATCTATACCAGCCATTCCATTTTTCTTTTCTTCTTCTAACAAACTTCCATATTTCTTTTCTACGGCTGCTATTTCCTTTTCTTTATCTGCAATTTCTTGAGTCAATTTCTTTTCAGTTGTTACCTGTATTTCCTTCTGTGATTCTAAATCTGCCTGTGCTTTCTTATTCATTTCATCTAACATTGCTTCATATTTCTTTGATACAGATGCAACTTCTTTTTCTTTCGCTCCTTGTATTTCAACTACTTTCTTTTCATAACTTGTTTTAACTTCTTCCATTTTATTTTCTGCGTCCTTTAATCCAATTTGTAATTTTTCTTCAGATTTTGCCACTTTAATATCAGCTTCATTAGTTAATACTTTAACTTCTTTTTGTATTGTCATAATCTTCTCCTCTGCTAATTTCTTAGCTTCTTCAACACCGGTCTTCTCTCTTTGTTCGGCTTCAGCAATCGCTTGTACTTTTTCTCTAGCAGCTGTTTCTACTTTAACGTTCGCTCGTGCAACTGCTTCTTTAGCTGCTGATTCATCACCTCTTGCTTTAGACAATTGAATACTTAACATTTCGACTGAATTACTCATTTTATCAGCAACAATTTCAGCTTCTACGGTTCGTTTCTCTAATTCCAATCGATCTGGAATTTTAGATATTTCATCTTTAGCTTCAATTAAATCTTCAGCTAAATCAGAATTTTCTTTTCTCAAAGTTGCAACATTACGATTATATTCTAATTTCAGTTTTCCAATTTCATCACGTTCTTCTTCTAATCTTTCATTTAATCCTTCAATCGCCGCATCAGCTTTTGCATTCTGAACAGCTAATTTATCAGCTTGATTACGCATCGCTTTAATTTCGCTACGAAGATTCTCAGTCTCATCTTCTAAATCAATATCAATTCCTGCTTGTGCTAACTGACGATCACTTCCTTCTTCTGTTAAAGTTACTCGTTCGTATCCAAGAGATCGAACAGCTTGCAAAGATTGTTCAGCGACCATACGTCGTTCGCTATTGGATAATTTTAAAAATCCTTTGCCGACGGTTAGGGCAACTGTAGGTTCTTCATAAAGACTATCGAATGAGGCTGAAAGAACGAGAAAACCTTTTGTACCTAGTTTTTTGGTTACACTTGATAATGCCATTTCGGGTGTAACATCCTTCAAAACAATCGTTTCCTTCCCCTTTACTGATGATGCTGTCGTGGTTTGTTTCGATAGCACACTCGGGTCGGTCGTTTTTGACGTAGTTGCTGATGATAGTAATGTGTCAGGCTTTGTAGAAGTTGTTGATGAAGGAGTGGTGATAGTTTTCTTCGGTTGTGTTACCTTTGGGTTGACCACCGTGTCATTTTCTGGAGGAAATGCCGATTTGGAAGTCGTTGCACTATTCCTACTACTTATACTACTATCAACTTTAGCCAATTTCTTTTGCAAACTTGTGGTTTCCTTATCTAATTGAGCGACTTTTTTAACTTCTTCAACCTTTTTCCCACCACCGCCGAATAATAAACTAGGAGCGAGAATAAATGCGACGAATAATCCAAGAGTGATTGAAGCAAGTGTTTTTGCTTGTATATCTTCAAATTCTTTTGGAAGTTGTGTTTGAATAGCTGGTACAGCTTTTTTTTCCCATAATCCTGTGACTTTATCAACACCTTGTTTAGCAACTTTAGCAGCCTTTCCTTGAATTCTGACACCAGCTTCAACTTCCTTGTTTTCTGCTTCTGAAATTACACGAGCAACATATTCTTCCGCTTTTGTACGTGCTTTTTTACCTAATTCAAACGTACGTGTGCGTTCACCTAACGCAGTAAATACTTTGGATGCATTCATTCTAATTGTTGTGTTACGTTTCGCAGCTACTTCTGATGCTTGTGCTGCTGCTGATTCAGCAGCTTCCCTTGCAGCTTTTGCTTTCTCGATTTGTTCTGGTGTTAATTCGACTTTCAAACTGCTCTGTGTATCTTCTTCTGTTGATTCCACAGGCGTGGCTGTAGATGATACTACAGGCTCCTTCTCTGGTTTTGGTTCTGGTTCTGGTTCTGGTTCTGGTTCTGGTTCTGGTTGATTTCTGGTTGATGGTTGTTCGTCAGTGGATGGAGATGGTATTGTTTCCAAATCTTCGTCTAACAAATTGTTTTCACCAGTTGCGGGAATAGCATCGGCGCTCAAAACTACAGGTTGCGGTGTAATAGTAGAATCATCTTCCGTTTTCTCACTTCCTTTTTGATTTTCATCTTCAACAGTAGATACTGGTGGTATTTTGTCCGCCTCGGCGTCAGCATTTGGGGGCGCAGGAGATGAAACAGAACGTGGAGGTTTGGTAGAATTACCACTCGTATCATCGTCATCGTCATCGTCATCAGATTCGAATGCATCTGCAACGTCAGATATAGACAGAGGGGTGGATGAAATACCATCACAAGAATCATTTTCCTTCGGTTTATTAGTCATTGATGGCGGTTGAACGGACGGAGAAGTAGAAGAAGAAGAAGAGTGTGGTGCAGCACATGAGATGATGGTGAAATGGGTACGATATGAAGATGAATGAGAGCGAATGAAGACAGGACGCGAAGAGGATAGAGATGATGCTGAATGTGCGCTAATGTGAGATTTGCGTGATGTAGACAGTGTGGACGGGAGGACAAATGGGGGCGTGAAGGCCGTGGATAAGGTAGTGATACTGCCGTGTGACGCCATCACGCAAAAGCAACGGAAGATGCAGTTGTTTTCGACGACGGGACAGGTAGGTTGTTGGGGTGGCAGTGGCGGTGACGGTGTCGGTGACGGTGAAATGGGGATGGTATGTTTCTAAAGATACATGTCGGTTTAACGGTTAAAACGGGTTTTTCGGGTCATCTACTGGAGATAAATGGGTCGTAGAAGGGTTTTTCTACGGAAAGCGATGGAAATGATTCAGATGCAATGGAAAAGTGCTTTTGCTCGTTGGTGTATGAATACAAACAGGTGTCAGATAATCCACATCCAGATGAGATCTGCACAATTCCGTAGACTAAGATCTGAAACGTGTACAAATTAAAAGAAATAGTACGATACACGGGGTACACAAATACGTGATTGACCAGAATGTTGTACACACATAAAAGTACAGAGTACACAGATTAAAAAGAACAAACACAAAACCCAAAAAAAGAAATACCACAAGCAAGCAATTAACAAGAAAATGTAAATAATAACAAGAAAAGACACACCGAAAATCAATGACGAAAGACAGGAACATTATTATCCACACCTAGAGAGGTCCAAGCAAATCAAAAAGGTAAAGGCATCAACAAACGTCACGAAGGCGACGACAACGGAGGAGATGTCAAAGCAGAGCGAGGCATACGTTTGAGAATTTTGGCCTGAATTCGTTTCCCATACGGGCTTTGTTTCAGAGATTGTAGGTGGGGTCGAATAGCTTCACAGATGCGTTCCAATTGAGGTCCTTCAGCAACTTGTAACGCTCTTTGTATAACGTAATTACCAAAAGCATCATGTAACAATCTTCTTAAACCCTGATCATCACTGACCAGTTCCTCTATTAAAACTTTTCTCATTGACGCATCAGCCAGTTGTAGACTTTTCTCCACCACATTACTGCTAAATTTCTGGACAGATAACTGTTCTAAATTACCCCTCAACCGTCTTACAATTTCCAATGTATATCGATCATCATTTAAATCCAATACATATTGTACTACATAATTACCAAATGCATTTTGTACAAGAGATAATGCATTCATATTTACATATCCTGCAACTTGGTCGCGTTGTCCCATCGTTGCATAATCCATACATCTTTGCATTACACAACATCCATGACGATGTGTTGCTAACTCAACACATTGTCCAACGACAGCGTCGTAAACAAATTGATTATGCCTGGCTTCCATTCGTTGTAAACATCTTTGAATTACATGATTTCCATTGATATCTTTCATTAAATCAACGGCGGATTCACGTAAAGCTTCACACATAGCTATTACTTGATCATCAGTTGATAAGCATTCAACCATGCGTTGAACAGCTCTTGTTCCATGCATATTCATACATACAGAAGGCATTGATCCAGAACATCTTCGTACAAGTGCAAGTCGTTGTTCATCATTACATAACTCAAATAGCTTTTGGCATAAGTAATTTCCAAATGGATCAGTCATCAACTGAACAAACTTTTCAAAACACTCTTCAAACATACAATTAATATACACCACATTCCCTTCTTCCAATTTACTTTGAAGGAATCGACATCCATGCTGATCCCTTGCAAGTTGTTCCGCACGTCCTACTACGTCATTAAATGATGTAAATTTCATACCATTGCCACCATCTCCTCCAGGTACATCACCATTCCCACCATTGTTCACTATACTTCCATTCGTGTTCCCATTCATATTACCTCCATTCTCATTCCCTACATGATCATCACCTCCATTTTCCATTTCCCCGCCATGTCCACCAATACTCATCACTCGTCGTCCGTTCCCACCACCACCACCACCACCACCAATACCAACTCTTCCATTTCCACCTCCGCCAACCTTTCCACTACTTCTTAGTCTAGTTGACCCTCTCCCACTACTACCATCATTAACACTCACCCCATTGCGTTGATAAA
>JAULBU010095092.1:4241-27018 GCA_032358235.1 Odonthalia washingtoniensis
AATGACAACGCCAACACCCGAACAGACTGATGAAGCCCTGCGATATATGCACATGAAACGAATATGAAACGGTGGTAACACATGCCTAAAAGGAACAGAGAGTTACTGAGACATCCAATTAGATTGTAAAGCGTCTTTTTCAAGTTGTTCGATACAAGTATTACCATCCTCGAACACACAAGGAGTTCCAGTAGCTGTTTCATACAGACTAGCCATTCGTAGCTGTAGTGAACGATGTAAAATTCTTTCAACACAAGCAACGTGCCGTACCATGTTTTGAATGTCGTCTGGTAATTTTAATTTGTAAGCACCGCGGTCTTTGTCCCTTTCACCTTGTACTAGAGGTAAAGTGAACAATGACTGGTGTTTCAAAATTGCATTGCTGATATTTCTTAAATTTGCATCAATTACAATGTGATATCTTGCAGTCATTGATGAAATAATTACTTTTTCTCCCTGCGATAGAGGACATGCTCCTGATCTTGCTTCACCGGTGTGATAATTATACAATTTCCATGGATTATAATCTGACAGATACTGGCGTAATTCGTTCATTGCATTATATGTTGCGTTCTGAGGTTGGGATGCAAGTCTACTAGCTTTGTGATTGTTCATATGTAAGAAGAATGATACTATTCTGTGCGGTGGATATCGAGTACTTGTTAACAATCGATGATTTGGTAATCGCTCCGTTAGTAATGCACGAGCATATGGGTCTAAGTATAAATGACAATTTAAAACTCCATATGCATCACCTTGTGATGGAACACATTCTTGTAAGAGAATATTAGATTCTAATGGTCGTTGAGCACACATGTAATTACCTCGACCTGTTTCTTCTGTCCACTCCGTAATGACGGATTGAATATACGACGATGCTGTCTTCGGCGGTTTGTGGTATACTAATGGGAAAGCACATTTCGTTCTGAGTGATGGTGGTTCTCGCAGTAAAAGCGGGGAGCATGGAGATGATGATGGAAAGAAAAGTCGTTCTAAATGTGATGGTATTGTGGAGAATAGTGATGTGAAATGGGAGGATGGAACGGAAGTTGATGAATAAATTAGACGTGTCATGATGGACATAGAAGCAAGGAACACGACAGCAAAAGTGGAGGTTAGAATAGCGACAAGGATCATGCGTAGATTGCTAGATTTTCCTGGCGCCATTGCTTATTTTTAGAATTTGGCTGGGAACTGACCCAAGTTTGTTGTCGCAGCAGACGGAGGTAAATGGTAGCATAGAAAAAGAAACTGAGGAGACATTGCGGGCCGGTGCACAACATCAGAGGGATGAATCTTGAGTAGAAATAAATGATATGATTCCCAAAATGAAAAAAGAATAGCCGGTACCGAGAGAATGATGGATACAAACTGGCTATGCTGAAACTGGAGCAGTTTTGCCCAACAGAGCGCAGCAAGAGATAAGAGAAGCCACGAGTTTGTTTGCATTCATCGCGACGTCATAGTTCATGTAACAGCCTTGATAATTATTTCGTCTGATATTATATTTGCGCCCATTATTTATATTATTCAAGACCAATTATTGTGAAGAATCAATTTGAATGTGTAAAATCATACCAAGTTTTAAATAGATTAAATATAGAAAACAGTTTCTCCATCCACGTGAAAATTTACTTCTTTACTCTTGTACTATTTATTGTTTATTGAATTATTACAATACCCCTTACAACACCTCTGCATAAACCATCACTGTATAATTTCCATCCTCTAAATTTCATTCGCCTCCTTTACCCCCTTTTGATCTTCATCTTTCTATATTAAACTAGTTTAAAGTTTCACCTTAAAAATGTTTCGTTACATAGATGCGTGGACGACAATTCTGTGGAGATTTTATACAAAAATCCCACGCATATCGTTGACGCTATATTTTGTTTTATGAGAGAAAGTCGACAAAATTGTTATAATATTATTTTAATATCAGTTAGCATGAGGGCTGTTTGTCTGTCAAAGGATTAAAAAGTAACTTCATAAATCGGGCCATTTATCTTTTAAGAGATGATTTTCGCTCAAGAGAACGGGTAGATAGGTGTAGGAGGCTTTCTACTGCATAAATTGCCAAATGAAGAAAAAAAAATGAATACCGTTCTTCCATTGAAGACGGTACTTATTGGATATACTACAGTAATCAAAAAGTAGTCAATGTGATTGAATTAAGAGTTCGGTCCGATGCGACTGGGATGAGATGTATTTTGTATTGTGAAGACGGTTCCTGGGCGGACACTTCATTTCTGTAAAAACTGACGCGACTTGTATGTTGTTTTTGTGAAAATGGGGCGCTTGGTGTTACTAAGAACACAAAATTCCGGGTTGTACCACAGAGAGTGTACGAAATGTATCGCGTCTCAGTTTTTAAACTGTACACTAGCGGGTGAGCGTCTCACGTGTCTTGCTATAGAAACAAGGAAGCTCAGGTGTGAGTGAGAGGCACGGCTCAGGTCAAACTTTTATCGATTTACATTCCTGAAAACAAAATAACAATGAGTGACACCATCCAATGCACACCCATAAAAATAACGGTATCGGGAGGTGGTTTATTTACACTGCCGTCGTCTGTGAAGGAAAATGAAACGGGGATAACTCGGATGACAGCGAAGAAGGTGATGAAGAAGAAGCAAGTCGTGCACCAGTTGGTCGCCGAAACACATCAGTACAATTTGGATTAATGAGGTCAAGAAGTACAAGTTTTTTCAAGTCTCTTCGTTCAAGTGCGCATGAGCCCATATCAGAGCAGTTTCCAATCGAGCGACACGATGCTCTGATTGAGGATGAGAACATAATGAAGAAAATTCTTGTCGATGCGAAAATGCCTCTTGAAGACATTGAGAACCGTATTCTTCCTAATAAGACAATTGATGATTTTTCTTCTGTTGTGTTCAAGTGGACACACAAGTTGCAAATGGAAAGGGAGATAAAAAGAAGGTACATATGGAAAAGGAAAAATAACCATGACGGCATAATTCGATATATAATATAGAACGGCAGTCTTTCATTTCTTAACGAAGAATCCAAATCACATGTTGAATTTATATGGAGTGAAAGAGTTGAGAATGGGCGCATCCGAAACGATCGATGTTTTGTAGATTGCGAATACTGCAAATTTGATGAATACAGTGGTGAATCGGACCCCGATGTTGAAATGGGGAAAGTTGATAGATTTCTGGATGAATAGATGGTGGGTGGTAATGTGTAACTTGTCATGAAATGATACTGTTATATACAAAAAATGAACGAAGTATGTTCTGTCTGTTATTATGCAGCAAAAATCCATTTTTGCTTGTAAAAGAAATATGTGTCATTAGCAATAGTAGGAAGAATGAACAGAAACGAAACAATCTAATAGAAATATCCATGCCGTTATGATAACAGAAATGAAGCATATTGTGCAATGCATGGAAAACACAGTGAATAGCACCATTTTCAATACTATGTAGCAATAAAAGTGTTACTGAGGACCTCAGAAATACCTTAATGCGACATAGCATTAAAAATAGTGCTATTGTATCAATAAAAATAAACAAAAAAATGGGGTAAAAAAATCACTCGAAATGTTTTTACTTTTTAAATTTCTATTGCTAACTGAGCAACGTTTCTTTTACTAAGGACCAATAAAATAAAGTAAAGTTGATACCTGTTCTCAATATGTAAACTTTATGAATTGTGGCGAAAATATACTTTCGTCATGACAAGTTTCCAAATATTAATGAAATCATTATTGTCAATGAATGTATTTCTTGTTATATTGAATAGTTTAGAAAGAGAATTTAAAAAACGATTTTATTAATGAATGTATTTAAATTTTAATAGTAAAGGTATACCGTCTACTAAACTACCCAGGATTAATGAGATGGTTTTGTAGGAGGAAAGAATGTAATTGGAGAAATTAGTAAACTTTGTAACACACGATCTGTTATTGCATTGTCAATTTCCATTGCTGTTTTTCCAAGAAAGAACAGGATTGGTATTTTGAACCGTATCTCTCCTACCTGTGATTCAGTATTTGTCATTGCATCCAATGTCCATGATTTTTCTTATTTGAGGAGCTCTGTAACATGATAAATTAAAGTTCGATGTCCAGTCCATATTGTCTTCTACGAGGTGTGGTCGAGTCATATCTGAAACAGGGATGGAATCTTGTACATAACGATCGTTTTCGGAATCCCATGTTGTATCAGACCGATAAAAGCAATTTGACCAATCCATACTTTCCGTAGTATCTGTGGATGAGGAGATGTCAGAGCCAAAGAAGTACCACATCTGATCAGGAGAAGTGAGCAATGTACCAATCTCTCTAAGTATGGATTCATTTGATTTTGTTGATGTAAATACTTTTGTAAAACAGGATTCTATGTCGGCTATATCAAGAATATTTATCCAGTCACAGATCTGTTAAAAGTTTGAGAACCGGACATGAAAAGAAGTAACGGAGATAGAAAATTGTTAGCCGACTTGAAAAAAATTGAATTCCATGTGATGTGCTAGGTGTCGCAGATGAATTCATGTTATCAGTCAATGTTAATACTAGCAATTGAAAAATTCTTAAGGAAAAATCTAACTTAATATTTATTGCTCCTCTGTTGTAACCTAAGGGTTTGAATAACTGGATTCAGTACCAGTTGAACTTCGTTTATAAGGTGCCATCATCTTTAGAAGGAAAGCATGCCTTATTGTGTTATTTATATCTGGAACAAGTTTGAACTGTTCTGTCTGGTGATGTACAAGATTGGAATCCCCGAAAGATTTTTGAATTTCATCGAATCGATCTGATAGAGACATGAAGAAATATTCTAAAACATCAATAATGTCCGATGGTGATGGTAGATTGTCCTGTTGATGAGGCATTCCGGGAAGTGTTTTCTACCTGAAGATAAGTACGTCAGTTACAACGTATATGTATTGTAGCCTACCCCAATATGCGTACGAAAGTTGAAATACTAAATTATTAATCAAATTGGAGTAGTGGAATTGTTTGAAAGCAGCAAATCATGCTCAAGGGAAATGATCACAATCAACATTTTTACCAATATATCCCAAGTTCAGACAATTTAGTGCAATTAGTAACGGTCTCTTATCACAGCTGTAAATGAATTATTTAATTAGCGGTAAATAAATAGAACTTTATTTATTGCCGTGAAACGTTCATTATTGCGGTCATATTATTGAATCGCCACGTTTTAATTGGCCACGACTTTCGTCTGCCCGTAGCGCCCCAGAAATAAAGTTCTTTCACGACAAAACTAAAGCAAACAAATAAGAGAGGCATAGTTGTAACTAAAAACAAAGGGACGGGTGGGTGGGAAGAGTGAGGCATGCCGAACGTCAACCGCTGATCGTCGCCCGTCGTCGCTCCAGTGTTAAATTACTCAGTACTGTGGTCTTCCACCCACGTGGCAGAGACTACATTAACTCCATACGCATCGTGTAGCATCCTCTCCAGGATCGCCCTCGCTATCTATCGCTGAAGTTTTATCCATATAAACAAGTCTACACATTACGAAACGATCCCAAAACCTACGACTAACCCTCGAGGATACTTCACTACGCAACAGTTAAAGTTCTGGCAATGGCGGCATAAATTTGTTCAGCTCCGAAAAACCAGTATGATGTGGCAGAAAGGCGTATCGAGCGGTTAAAATACAGAGCAGCGATTGATGCACTGTCCGCCCCCATCTAAGAAGCACCAGCCGTGCCTCTAGTGGAATACCGACAAGAACTTGCTCGGTGTGAGCACGAATTCGCATCGAATGGGAAGTATACATTCCGTGAGTAGGAGCGGTGGTGTATAGTGCGGCGAAGCAACGTAACATGGCTGAAGTAAGAGAGCCCGGAATCCATTGTTCTGGCTTCGTCTGAAGCGCGAAAAAGAGTGCATGTGGGAGTCGCCGTCGGATCCAACGCGCATGTAGATCCAGCGGTGATGTCAAGTCTTCCAAAATCCGATGGTACGCCATCAGATGTTGTCCACTCGCCGCCCGTCCTTTCAGCATCAACGCTATCGCGAACAGCGTATTGCCTTCCATTTTCACATCTGCAGTTTTCGTTGACATCAAGGTGTTCTCCCTATGTCCGTTAAAGCCATACGCGAAAACAGTCACCGCGCAGTCTCGAGGCGTCTCCAGATCCGCAGTATTTATACCCAAAGCCCGCAACTGTTGGATATGCGTTGCGGATGTGCCACAGCGGACGATGTCGAAGGATAACTCTCTTCTCCCCATCGTCGATATCCGCGCAGAACGGGGTCCACGAACTTGAATGACGGTAGATGTGTCCCACTAAACAGATTATGCATCCACCGCACGGCGGATACGTACTGAGGGATTGATGTAGCACTAAATTCCGTGGCCCCGATTCCGCCTTGGTACTTCAGCCAACCAATAAAGGCCACCAGATGACCCTCAGTAACAAGAAGAGGAACCAGCCCATCTTGCTCACAAAAACCCAGCCAAAACTTCCACCGGAAAGTACGAGGGGAATTCATGCGGGAGCTCCAAGCATATTTGGCAACCAATGACGCTGTCCACTGTGCCACTTTCCGTGCCAGACACTGCCTGCACTCTCCGTAAACCACATCTTCCAGAACGGCAGGGGGCGCTGCATCGCTACTCGAAACGTAACATATTCACCTCTAAGAGGAGAAGCTTCCAAGCGGGGTTTATCCGTCGCCGTCCAGTCCAACATTCGGTTGGTGGGAGTGGAAAACGCTGCACTTTACTCGCCAGTTGCAATGCTGTCTGATGCCACGGCTACCGCGGACAGTCGGGGATTAGGAGGAAGGCCGGCACCTTCGTTCTACACAGCTTGCTCACCGTTGCCCCTATCAGCTCCATCTGCGGGACCAGCATCAGTAAGTCCCTGGGTGCCCACTCCCGTCCCAGTTTAGCGATCATTGCGTGTCGTCGGTACACGAGCGGATCCCCATGGGACGAAACTTGAAAGCGTCGCGCGGTGCCCGCATTCCATCCATTACGGAATTCCACGGCTGCGTCCGTAGTTGGAGGTCGTCTGGGCGTAACCGTCGCGACAACCGATCGGAGTGTAAATTCACAACTGACGGAATCCACTCTGTTCGAATGTTTACGCCCAAAATGTCCAGAACGCGCTTTACTAAAGCGATTAGTAATCGTAGAAGCTCGCGCATAATCGGATAGCTCGCCAACACGCAGCTGTTTATTATGTGCACCACTTCCTGATTGTCGGAGTGCAGTTAAAAATGGTGGTGGCCTTATTGGTGGCCGATTCGTCCAATGTGGCTCTGCAGAATCAGACAAACGGCCTTTAATTCCCGTAACGTGATTGAATGGGCGCGGTCCTTCCAACTCCACACCCCTGATCCGACAACATGCCTGGTACACCAAGTGCTCAGTTGTGGGTATTGAACATGCCACCGAAACCCACATGCGCTGTATCTATGTGTAGGGAAGCGGTCTCTGTGGGAGGGTTAATAGCGCGAACTGCCGTCGCTTCTTGAGAAAGACGCCTCCAGAACCGAAGGTCGCGGATGGACTGGTGCGACAAACGGCACGGCTGCCGTAAGTGTCTCGCCCCCGATGCGACTATAAATCCCAGTACAACGACCGGGTGTAAAACGGACCCAAGACATCGGCAGTGTTAGTGACACGCAGGTTCCGAAGAAGATTTCCAAAAGAGTTGAACTTACCCATCATCTCCCAATCACCACTTGTTGTAACAACTTCTTCGCCATGTTCGCCACTTTTCTTTGCTACCAATCCACCACTGGGAACGTCATCGCGTGCGAATCAATGAACACACCGAGGTGCTCGGTAGTACGGGTGCCAACCCACGACCCCTTTCTCTCGTTCCGTGCCAACCTCAACTCGCGGAGCAACTTGTAGATACGTGCAGCGCCCTTCCTGCAATCCTCTAGAGTTGCCGCCGTTCTATATGGTGACGGTTCAACCAAAAAGTCGTCTACGTACGCGAGCATGCGGTAACCCCAGGATCCCACCTCGCGTACAAAAGGAACCATGAAGTTGGTGAACCATAAAGGGGAGCACCCCCATCCAAAGGCCAGCGCGATGCATTGGTAGTACTGATTTCCATAGAAGAAATGAACCAATTGCGCATCCCTGTATGAAACCGTAGGTACCGGTAATCCTTTCCACATCAATCGAAATAAAGTGATCCATTGGTTGAATGGACGACGCGAATTTCCCCAACACATCCATCTTGACGGTAACCTTCTTCCAGTGTTCGGACACAGCTGACAAATTCACCACCAACTGTGGCTTCCTTCCGTTTTCATTGTCTTGCCAAGCAACAAACTCTGACGACATGATGAACCCATTGCCTTTCGGCTTCATCGCATGCGCTTAGCTCATCCTCCGATAGATGCCCGTCGCACATCCGACTTCCAAATATTTCGCCGCGAAACGAACTTCTTCCTGTGTCTATGGGATCTACACCAACTCTCTCCCCGCTCCTGGTACAAACCCTTTCTGGAGTTGTTCCAAGATCCCATACTTCATAGCCCGCGTCAAATAATCTGAACCACCAAGCAGACGCCACTCCCCGGCCCGACATCGAACAATTTGCCAAAGAGGGCGCCTGGGTGTCATGGCCACTAATTGCCATCGGCGACCCCACCTGCGCCTCAGCCACCATATGTTTTGGTGACATTGATTGCACTAATGGTGGCAACCACCTTCATGATCTGTGTGGTCATGTGGCTTTCTAGTACTGACAGTGGCTCGTCCAGGTCGGCGTCCGCCGCCATGTCGCCTCTTCTTTCCAAGTCAGGCATGACCATGTTAGAATGGGTTGGATCTGTGGGTGCCAGTTTGTAAAACTAGGCCGTTAGACCGATGACACGGAATGAGTATCGTACAGCGATGATTCCCCAGACGTCATACAATGAGGCGTCATCTTCCTCCTTCCCGATCAAAAAATTCCTGTCGCAAATCCAACGCGGCTTGGTGAAAAGCGAGCCAGTAACCAACGGCGATAATATATTTCGCATCATGGTAGGCCACCGATCGCATGCTATTGTGTTTCTCAAGCTCTTTCCTCAACTGCCACTCACGGTGGTAAAAATACCCACCGACGAATGCACTAACCGCTGGTCCTGGATTATAGGGGTAACGAATCAGCCAATACAGACGGTCCCGGTCGACCCGGTCGGCCCGGTCGGCCACCGTCCCGTAGGCTGCGAGCCACTTCACTTCAATTCCCTCCTCGTGCGAAGTCTTACCCTTCGCTACCTTGACTGCCTTGACGAGCAGGCCATCCGATAGCTCCTTACTTGTGTGAAAGACCATTGACTTACTCGTAGCTGTGTCTTGGTCTGAACCGAAAAGTTGAATCGCCTTCCTCCAGAATATCTGGGGTCTCTCCTTTTAAAAGAGAGAGGCATGCTGTACTTCAACCGCTGATAGTCGCCCGTCGTCTCTCCAGTGTTAAAGTACGCAGTACTGTGGTCCTAACCCACGTGACAGAGATCACAATAACTCCATACTCATCGTGTAACATTCCATACAGTCCCTCGCTATCTATCGCTGACGTTTCATCCGTATAAACAAGTCTACATATTACTTAAAATTCCAAGAACCGAAACAGTGAATTGTTTTGAAAATCCCTGATTGAGATCCGAAAAAGGGCATTGAAATTTACTTTGAAAACAGACGTGTTTCCATCACTAAAAAACAGTAAATGTTCGGAAAAGAGCTTATTAACTTCAGGAACCTGGTCGATTTTACGAGTTTCCTGCATCTCAGAAACACATTTCTTGAAGAACTAATTCTGGACGGTATTGAACGACATTTTACATGTCCTTTCATTGCTTAACCACAAGGTAGACTAATTCAAGTACCCTGGAAATGGAATCAAGTACTTTCATAGGGAATAAAAGGAAACAAAACGACAAGAATAACCACAGCTGGAACAAGGTGTGTAAATGAAATATATTTCGATCGGAATCCGGGGACTTAACAATCGCTGAAGAAGCCAATGGTGACATCACCGAAAATCCGCATAATGGTTATATAAATGATCATGTGGAATATGAGCATCCAGATGACGATGGAATTGATGAAGGAACTGATGACGACAATGTAGACATATTGCAGATCAAGAAATCATCTATTGGACAATCTTCCCATTTGTATGGTTCTAATAATACATCATTGTTAAATTCAAAGGAACCTGAGGTTATTGGTAGGAAAGAGTAAGTGAATTACCTCGCGAAGTATATATGAAGATAAAGGATATTGAAGAGGAGTTCTCCAAAATGAAATCATACATGAAGAATTTTATTGATTCTTTTGCCAAGGATGTTGAAACCGACCTTCGAAGACCGTCTGTTGTAATACAACTGACAGTCTTCGAAGGTCGGAACTAGTAGTGCCGATGTTGGTTAACGGAGTAAGCGATACTAAAGAATCAGTAAGTAGTGTAATGTTGATGGTACAAGGAAACCTTCTTTTCTTGGCATGTGTCTCTTCATCTAAGGAATCATCGAAAACAGTGATGAATAGTAGATGTAATGACGCTCTGCAATGATACAGCAGTATATTCCGACCGGATGTTTTAAAGAAGGTGATTATAGCAGGGGTTGTTCGTTTCACATCCCTTAGACCTGATGTTTTAATTAACGGATCCGTGTCCAAATTTAATTAATTGAATGGGGGAATAAATCGGTTTACTGTGCACGGCAGGTTAACTGTACCGAAAGCATATGCTCTCAACTTGAGTGCGTTATTATTTGGTAGACGTGCTAATGAGTAGAAGGCAGTATGGGTAGATGGAATTGGATTAGAAGCTAGTGAAATGAGGATGATGATTGTAATTTTAACGATCAATGTCTAGAAGAACAGTTTTTGTCAATTCAGAAGTGCAACTGATGTCACTGATGTCGTATCTGACGAAGCCAACAGAAATAAATCTGTTTCAGACTCCAGTGGGTCATCCAGTGGAAGTTTAAATAGGAAAACATTTCATCAGCCATCTTGGCTTTCAAAAATCGAAAGAAAAATATCGGACCCGTTAGAAGAAAGCGGGAATCCACTAAGTGTGATAATATACAAGGAAGTATGTTCAAGAACAAAGATTCCATACCAGATGAGGAAGAAGTAGTTTAACGTGCTAGTGACCGACTATTTCCTGAAATTACGATGTAATTACATGATGTCCGTAATCGAGGGAGGATTGCACTTTTCGAAGACCTTGGATATGCGCTTACAAACTGGGAAGTACCTTGTAACACTTCCGATGGGAAGCTTTCCAGTCCAGAAATGAAATGGATTTTTCTATCAGGAAACCAGTCAGTACGTCATTTAGAACAAGTCCAGCCACTTCAAACAAATGTTGATGATTTAAGTGCTGAAAAATGTAACGAAAAGATATACGGTTCTTTCCTAATAGAATTGATGACATGTTTCTGTCTATAAGGCATGACGTGATTCTTAAAACTGAGGGTAGAGGAAATGAAGACAAAAACAAACTGACAAGTAAGAATAATGTTAGAAATATGAAATCAACAATTTCACAAAGTGATAACCGTAACAGTTATATGGAAGATGAAGAATATGTTGATGGAAATTCTGATGGAAAGAACGAAGTTAGAAGTATGAATCGAATTGTAAATTTGGTTGCTATTGCGTTTGATTTTGTGGGTGTATTCTGTGGTAATTCATTGAAGAGACGGGTTGGGGAGTGACTTTGCCTACAAAAGATGAATTTACGTCTAGTTACACGATTGATATTGTACTGAAGGAAATTGTTCAATCAACATGGTTCTTACGGCCGATGACGAACATATGGGAGCTATCGGAAGAGAACAAAACAATGGGATAAATATATACGGTTCTCTGTTTCCCTAGATGATTTGAAATCACCTCCATCATACCAGGAACGAAAATTTCAGAAAATGGTAATTTTAGTTAGTCCGGAAACCTACCGTGCTCATCATGTTGAGGTAGTGACGCCATCTCTAATTGATGATATGGAATATGATTATTCTGGTAAGAAAATTGCAGACAGCATAAAAGAAAGTAATGAAGAGTCTAGGAACTACTTCTTGCTTTGAATCTTTCATGAATCCTTCTTCATCTATTATATATAAGATACCGCGTTTTTTATTGTGACATATGGCGTGATTTGATTGGCTCACCATCCGTATCGGGTTACAACATGGAGGTTTGGGTCGTCATTGTCGTAGCTCAATTGTACCTGTCCGTTTAGGTCTTGGAATACTGTCTGTGTAAGCCACCGTACACGACATGATCCGACAGAACAAAAAGAAAAGCGACGGAAATGCAAATGATGCTAAAAAATAGTGCCATCCAGCTCCATGGATGTTGGGAAGAGATGAAAAACTGGATGGATGCCTCCAATATCGCTTGTTTCGTTGTTGAGATTCGATACTGAGAGAAAGAAGGGAGGTTCGTTTTTATTCTCGAATTTGCTGAAGGTGGTCACGAACCTGTAAAACAAAACGTTTTGTTGTGTACAGTAAACATTGACGAATCAGTGCTTGCAAAATATTTACACAAGTGCAATTAAATTTTTGTACAAATCCTGTACAATGAGAAACATTTTCTGTGATTTACAGTAAAGTAGACATTGACCAACCAGTGTTTTCAACACGGTTATACGTGTCAAATTAAACGAATTGAACGCTTTGAATACCGAGATTCGCGGCGGTATTTTGTTTTCTTCTTTTCAACATCAACATCTACATCATCATCAGCATCTACATCAACATCAACATCAAGATTTCAAAAATTTACGGAGTATGTCATAATAATTCGAATCACTTTTCAACTATTCGACATTGACAGCACCAATTTTAGAATTTCCTGACTCGTACGAATGCGATGCTTCCACTTCACAACGTACGTTCTGTTTTTCATCAACATCAACATCAACATCAACATTTCAAAATTTTACGGACTAATTTCCTGACTCGTCCGAATCCGAGGTTTCCATTTCACAACGTATGTGTTTTTTTCATCAACATCAACTGGGAAAGACGCACGATACATGTTACTATCATACGGCAACTAGTTAGCGCTGAAGTCGTCTTTCCATCAGTCAAACATAATCAGTTTTATTTTATGTTGGTCTTCATCCAGTAACTAATCAACATCATCAAGGCTGCTCGAGTACGAGGAGAGGCTGTATCACAGTGAACACAAACTGGCATTTCAAAGTTATATGATCATCTAACGGAAATTTATGAATTGAGAGCTCATCAACATTTTCTTCGTTCTCTACTTACGCAACTATTGAATGAACCTTCTAATTCTTCAACAAGAATAGAGAAGTTAGATGCTGCTTATAGTTATTTGATCGAAACAAGCAGAACGGTCGATCATTTCAAAATGTCGGAACAAGATCGTATCGTCATATTCTCCCTTACGCTCTTCATGTGGGTTGTTGTAGAGCGCTTGATTTTCTATTCGCTTTTGCTTACACACGTTATCAATTGACATTTCGCTATCATTTTGAACTTGTCATATGACGCAAATGAGTCTCACATCATATTAAACATGATATTATTAATAAAAGCGAAGAAGAAGAAGATCATCATGGAACGAGTATAGATTATCATGAAAATATAGATGGGCATACTGGAAATAATATGGATGATAACTTAATAACAATTGTTCGGAATTTTGAAACAGTTAAAATACAATATACTATAGACGACATTACCTTACAGCTGCTACTATAGCTCGCAATACTAATATAGTCTGTGTTTCCGGAAATGAATGCCTACATTTAAACGGCGTAGTTTTTGGGTGGAGTAAATATCTACTAGGGCATTCGAATTTTGGGGGTCTGTGTAGGTTACATAACAGAAACTACAGTGTTTGAATTGTTACGGATGGTAACTGAAGAAAATATCTACAGAATTTGAAGATAAATTGTATAGGTCATTAACTGTGGTTTCCACGTACTGTAGTTTTTAATGTATGAGGCGTACAAATTTACGTACGGAGAGTGAAAAATAAATGGAAGAATTACTACAGTACACCTTTCATGGGTTGGAAAAGCGCACGGATGTAATATTGAAAAATTCTTTCAAACTCCGGACATTTCTGTGTATGTGTACTGCAGAAAAAGTACACATTGTGTAAGAGAGAGTGAATGAATACTTCATAAAATCCTACGAAAAATGTAGTTTAAAATGAAAGGCACATTGACGGCGCAGTTCATCTGTTGAATGTAACATCGCAGGTGCAACCCAAGTTTCCATCCATTTACTTCATGGAATCGTGAATAGGGAATCAAAAAAATCATTCAGTCCATGAAAGAAAAAGTGTATGGTACTACGGTTTGTGATGGAGACATTTGTGATAAATTTAAATAATATGATGGTATACGCGGTAGCTATCATAGCTATATAGAATATGGGCAGTATACATTGCAATACATGCATAACAATTATAGTATACATGTGATATTTAATTTTAATAATAATGGTATCAAATTATGTGAAATTGAAAATATCATAAAAATAGAAACCGACGAAATAACAAAAAATGGTACTAATACGAAATGAGATAGAAAGGAAAAAGGGAAAGAATATAAAAACAATATATGAAAAAGATATAGTTTCCATATACACGAAACGTTCACAGTTTCATATCCACAAGATATACTGATGGAATGACATTCCATCACTGCTACGATATGCGCCATGTTGATCTGCTAAAATAAGAAAATCACATATAGAAAAATTGTTAATTGAAAAGTAGTTAGTAATTCGTATATCAATGAACATGAAATAAAAATGTGGTTATAAAAGAAAAGAAATATAAGAAAAGAGTACAAACCTATTCGCAGAATCGGGGTAGTGAAAGGAAAAACGTTATCATTCAACAAAAACAAGATGATGAAATTAATGAAAAGAACTGTTAATAAATATGAATGCAATAATGATAAAATGTTGGTATGAGTAAAATGTAGAAGGATACGTACCTTTGCGAAATGTTTTGTGCATGCAGTTGAATTTGCATATATGATGACTGAACTGTCATTGCGCGGCGCCGATTGTTACAAGTTGAATGGCTGTGGTTATAATTGCATGTAATAATGTCCATTGAGCGTCGCTCAATGATGCAAGTTGAACGGTGGTAGGTTGAATATATATATATATATAAGATGACTGAAGTGTCATTGCGCGGCGCTGATAGTTGAAAGTTGATCGACGATGAATTAACGTTGACTAATGAACTATGTTGATGGGGACAGGGAAATGCGGAGAATGTGAGAATGATAAATTGTGATGGGTTAAGAACCAGGTAATTTAATTGTCTGAAATTGGTACATAAATTCCATCCTCATCAATGTTAAATTAAATATCGGGAAAAGGTCACCGAACGGATTGATTGAATTTTCAGGCCTGTATTCTGTTGACAATTGGAAAATGTAGTATTGTCAATAAAATTTTCAATATTACTATGTTAATAAAATTTTGGAAAACACATCATCGAAAGTAATCAAAAAACTAGTATTCGAAAATAAACTAACGAAAAGAAATAACTGTAGGGGAAATGTTCTGTCGCATCTAACCAATCAGAGAGGTGAAGTTCTCACAAACACGGAATACACCACTTTTACTGTGGCTAATATTACTGAGAATGGAGGTAGTGAATTCGGTGGTGTCAAATATCGAAAATTCATGAAGTATGATACAGTCTCTGAAAAATATAACGTATGTACAAATTTTATTTCAGACTATTTGAAAATTGTATGAGGTTGTCATTTACATCATAGCTCATAACATATTCATATATTCACCTGACTCCTGTTTCGACATATTTCTACCTGTGACCAGGAAAAGTCAGACAACTAAGCAGCTTGCAATATTATGGATTCTTCTGATGGGAAAAAATTTGGGCAGCAACCGTCGGTGGGTAGTAGTAAAAATTGTGCTGCCTCTGTAACAAAATCAAATGAACTTGGACTTGAAACGGACAAGAGCAAAGCTGGTGTATTGAAAAAGTCTTTAGCTGTATATTTCTGCGAGTTAGAATGTCTAGTAGGAATAAAAGAAGTTGAAGAAGTGATCAATATCATCCGAGACGCCGAATTCGATGCAAGATTATTTTCAAAGGAAGTTGCAAGTATGGGAGACTGTAAGAACATAACGGCTGAAATTGTGAGGCAACGTCGGTAAAGGAAATGAAATGTTGAGTAAGAGGTCCGAAACTAGTGGTGTAGTCATTTGAAGAAATGCATAGTTTTATTTTGTTCTTCCCCCAATCGTGTTTTCATTTGTTAGTGTTTTGAGAGAAAAATAAATAAATATGCTTAAACAATTTAATTGTAACCAAGAGGAAGATTTGTTAGTGTCTTGAGGAATAAATAAATAAATATGTTTAAACAATATAATTGTTACCAAGATGAGTGTTGGAAACGGAAACTATTGCATCCTACTACTGAAGAAATACTTGAGAGGATTGTGATTAGAAACAACAATCCTCTTAAAAACAGTATATATAAATAAATGTGGATAATTCCTTAAAGGTTACGATTGACAAAGTTCTCAGATGTAGTATAATGTATGAAAGCATGTGGAAAACAGTTCCCAATATAATGGAAGCATGAACTGTTGCACTCACATATGATTAATGTCATGTGAAACATGCCAATACAACTGTTCGACCATGGGAAAAAGTTGAATATTATGGAGTACGATATTTATGAAGACGGTACAGTTGCAAAGCGCTGCTTATGGAGCGTGTGGTGAACAGGCTGTATTTGGAACTATACAAAATGAAGGTACAAAATTCATGAAGTTTGGACTCCATATGAAGTAGGATTTTTCGTAAAAAATTAGAAATCTAATGTTTTACGAAAAATGCAACTTCACATGGAGGAACATGTATTGTTACAGTACACAATTTCTCTCATAGCCGTTACATTTTGATTGAATGTATGGACAAACTTGTTTAAAAAAATTAAAGCTTTAACAAGGGTGGACAAGGAACCTGATGGAGTTTATAATTGGTCATTGTCTACAAATGATCCATGACAAATCGCAGTGGAGCAAGACAATCTGCGCAAAAAGTGACGCGGTCATCACTGAGAAATTCAGAACCCCCATTTAAAAAGGCAAGAGTTGTTTGTAATCGTGGAGATGATGAGGATGATGACCGTGCTGAACCAAGTTCAATGATATCAGTCGAAAGGCGTGCGAGAGGCCGAGCAAGGGTACGATTCGTGGCAGTCGTGGTAACAGAAGAGGTAGTATTGTGAGAATGAGGAGCATTGGTTCGAATGAATCCTCATCTAATGGTGAAGTAGTTAACAATCTTAATAGCGATGATATGGATTACAGAACAGTCAGTGATGTGATTGTAAATAATCCAGATAATCGTGGAAATAGTACAGATTTGGATAGTTCCATGAACGAATTAGGATCGGTTGAAGTAGTAGAAGTTAATAAGGAAGAATTCTGAAATATTTGAAGGAGAGGTTCGCCAATTGAAAGCCGATTAAACAAGACTGTCTGTGCTGATGAATGAGTACAAGGTAGGGGAGAATAAGAAAGCACGAGAAGTATTAAAAAAAGATGTCTCAATAAAGGCTCTAGAATCGGAAGTTATGAACCTTGAATGGAAAAATACAGAAATGAAAGGAATGGTGCAGAGTTTAGAAATTTTAAATCAGGAAATGCTTAAAAAATGTCTAATAACAACAAGAGTCGTGGAAAGAGCGTGTACGGGATGGTAAAGAAATACCGACAAAGTACTTGGTAATTGCACTGGCTGTTGACCTGAGAATACAGAAGGGGGGATGTAAGGAAACGTGTGAATTGGACCCATACCAGGATTGGAAGGTCAGAAACTGGACGAATAGAGCTGATATTGTAATAGATAATGGAATAGAATGATTGGACCGCTCAATGATGGTACCGACGCCTTTTACTCTTCTTCGCACAGGAAACAACATATATGTCCCGTCTATGAACTGCGAGAAAGATATTATCTGTTCTTTTGCTTAGAGCGGAACTGCCATCTGGTGAAAGCGTACACATATATACGTAAAAAGCATTGAGAACTGAAGTTGTAGGACAGTTTTGCAAAGTCAGTACATTGGAGGGCCATACGAAACAGTTGTTATCTGATTTCTGTAGTGGAAGGAAAAGAGCTGCAAAGGATAGATGTTTTGATGTACTTGGTTACGGGTATCTATTGTCCCAATAAAATTTTAAAGATTTCGGAACAATTGAACGAAGAGAAATGGAAATAGCTGTTCCAAAAAGGAAACTAATGGAAACTAATGGAAACGATGTGTTAGACATGTCATTGTGGCACAGTGGGAGAATGACGGATATTCAAATACGGAAGGACAGTAGTCAAGTAGAGCATGACCTTGAAGTTCATGAGTACGATGAAGGAAAGCCGAATCTGTTTAGTAAAGAAATTGGAACTGCAGTATTACATGATTTCATGGGATATATACCGGAGGATGAAGAAGCAGAAATAGCGGAACGGACAATATTGAGTATTCCTCAGGTAGATGAATGGATTAATTGTTCTGTGCAACTCCTCACTGTGAAAGAATATCGTGGCGGGGTCGTCAGAAATAATCCAACCAAATGTTCTCGACAGATGTAAAACTGGCAACGCAAAAGTTAATTGGTAAAATGAGATGTTATGTAGAGGAATGGGCCCCTGTCGAGTTGGAAGTACCTGCTGGTGAAGGGGGGAAGAAGAAAAAAGTTTCAAAGAACTGGAACGTGAAGCGACAATAATTGTTATGACGAAAAGTCCGAAGAAACATTTTATAGTAGTACAATCAAATTGGTCTCGCCAGTAAATCGGAACGAAGTGCGGAATTATTCATGACTTTTATATAGCGTAAATTGAATTGGAAACGTATTCATAAGCTTGGCAAACCATATATTGGAGGACTTGTACGAAGTACTTTATTGGAGGATGAAGAAAATATGGAAGTGAATGTAAATGTGGAAGAAAATTTGGAAGAACAAAACATGTAAAATAAAGTAAAATAATGAATAAAGTCATGTTATGTTGTGTTACTATCTTCGTTACTATATTTTTGTATTGAGTTCAATGAATCTATCTCCCTGTAGAACCGATTAATGCAGAAACGTTGTCTTAGCTATGTTAATTGTTCAGTAAACGAATCAATACCAAAATTTGACCGCAAAACATGTACTGATAAAATATTTTATCGAAATCAATGATATCATATCACTCCCCTGTTTCTAAAATGTTTTCCACAGACGTTGGGTCAGTACCAGGTTTAGTGTAATCCACTTCATCCGATGTAACCCAATGCAAGCATATGCAGTTCAAAACAGTATCTACATTGTCCAGCGGCTCTTTAAATTCCATGTAATGTACATAAGCCATATCCTCCTTGTCCATATTATCAGACTGTTTGAGACGAAATAAGAGAAGAATTTTCTCTATATAGTAAATGAAACTATTACCATCCCACCCTTTAAGGACGAAGCTACTCCTTTCCTCCTTACTTGGACCAAATTGCGTAGTGGAAAATAAGTGTTGTCTTTTAAGTCGACCTTGCGGCGGAAGTTTGTAACTGACATTATTTCTAGAACTATCATACTGTTGCAAGGTTGGGAGATGGTCATCAAATATGTACCCCGACTTTACGAATGTAACAGAAATTTTGGAGTCTGTATGCAACATTCCATTATGTTGTGAATAGTTCCGAATGAAATCCGTGAATACTTTTAGACTAGTACGTGATACGTTTTTTAGTATTGGAGTAAGAATTTACTTCGTTACTTTTGTACACAGTACCGTTCTTTGTCGTATTGATTCAATCTGTTGCAACGAAACAGAAACCCCATCTCGTACCAAATATGTAGATGAGTGTTCTGTACATTGTAATTTAGCTGTTGGACCTGTATATTTCTGTGTTGGAAACTGGTTGTAACCACGTTTTAGAAACGCAGGATGCTGTGAGCTACGATATATAGAAGAAATTGTTGGTCCCATATTTTTCAGTGTTTCATCTATTCGATTTGCTAGCCGTTTGGAAGTAGATCTATATGACTGTTTGAAGAATATGTTGAAGTGCTCATAAGGCAATGCATCAATCATGTTTAGACCTACAAGTCTCTAGAGGTCTTCCACGAAGTGGTCTAGTAAATGGAACTTCAATATGGGGATGCCTGTATTACAATGTTTCTCAAAATGTCGATTGCGCTGTGATTTCAGAATAGAAATTTGGTTACCAATTTCAGCAATTGTTTCCTTTGACCAGAAGAGTGAAGTATTGTCTTATATCAAATATTGCATGATGGTTGCGTAACTTGTGCAAATTTTAGTCAGGGGTGAATAATCTTGATGACCAGTAACTCTATCGGCATATCCGGCCACAAATGGGAATACCATATACAAACATTTTAAATCCTTTCCCTCCAGCATTCCTCGAATAGAATTATTTAGGAAGAAACCATTCAGGTTCTGTGACTTCTACTTTGTTTAGAAGTCAACATGGAAACCGGTGCCCGAATTGATTTTCTATTGCAGAAAGAAGGGAATTACATGCCCGAAATAACGCGGTATGCTGCTTCCTAAATGGTTTACCGTTACTCCGTTTGTCCAAGCTCTTCATGGTGATATGTGAACATGACAGATAATCTGTGAAACACGTTTTAATATCCTTAGAAGTACCCAGAGGAAGGCTGTACAATGGTTCATACATAAACATTGAAAAAACCAGGGACAAATAACTGCGGATGTGTTGTACCTAATATTTCAATGAAACGGACCCATGGTGCAATTGAAATGTCGAGGAATATTGTCTGTGCTTCTTTCAGTAACATATTTTTCTGTGCTATTGATGATGCAGTATTTGTCAATTTCAACAAACCACTAATCTCATTTCTTCTTTCTCGTACGTATTGAACCGTTCTATTTAAAGTTATATCACCTTTCTTGAAATATGTTGAAGTTACCAAGCATCTGACGTATGGAAGTGTAGGGGTAAAGTTATGTAGTACTCCAGACCTATATTTACTTTCTGGTATGTTGCAGCAGTATGACACTATGACAGGAAAGCAATTCCATTGTAAATTGTTGTTTAAACCTGTCATTGATTTTTAAATTAACGGCTCCAGAATCATGGTCATTTCCTTGTGCAATGAAACCATTTCATCATCTCTCCCCCGTGACGACGAAGTAAGTGGAACGTGATCTTCAATGACAATAAGTTCATCATCTATTTAGCAGTTACTGAAGTAGTTGTCCTCTTAGTCCGGTTGAGAATGAGATCCTTGTAATCGTACAGGGAGGAATCCAACCAACGTACATCCATGGTCAATAACGAAACATCTGAACGGTACGGTAAAATTCTGAAATGTGACATGTTATAGGATATCCAACTAAAGATTTCGACTTCAAAGACGTTGCTGTTTTATCGGTATATATCTGTAACATTCCAACAAAATTAATCGGCATTTTGTCTCTACTTTGAATCCACTCAATTGAAGAACCCTCACTACCCATAACCTGGGTTCTTATAGACATGTTAAAATTTGCGAACAATTCCGATTGAAGAGGATGAGAGACATAATTATTGTCACATTCGTTGAAACAGAGTCAAAACTTCACATCAGTTTCAGTCGATACTTTCATTTGCGTACGTAACACCTCAATAACGTCTTTTTGTACAAAAAAGCCTTATTATTATCGTCTGAGGCTGTGTGGCATGGTACCTCAATTTTCCGAAATCCATCATCGAATAAACTCTGACCGACAGTTCTACCCACAATAGACAGTCATTTCTTCCCATCTTTTATGTGGTTACTAACAACATCTGGAATGAAGGTATCCGATCGAAGAAACCAAATAATCTTATCTACAGAATCAAAATCAATATATTCTGATAATGTCAACAAATGGTTTGCTGCAAGGTTCATATCACTAATCTTTTCCGAGGTTTCAGATGTATCTGAAAGTTCAGGTGATACGTTTATTAGCTCTTCATAACCTTCGTTGTCGTTCAAGGATTCATGATGGGCATCTTTTATCTCAATTGGCCGATGACGGTTCCTTGTAATTGTAAAATATTGTATACATTCTTATCTCCACTTTTTTATACTTGCATGAAGTTGAATGTCATCTGTAATCAGCCCATGTGTCTGAGGAGTATGTGAAAAATATCGTATAACAAGCGAAATGCTTCGTTACCATATTTGATGATTGAGATTGTCGTGGCCATTTAGAAGAAAACATCGACAACATAATAAGCGAATATATTTGAATATAGTTTTTGCATGTGCAAGCCGACGGAAAATGTGTCCGACAAACATACAGATTCTCGATTATTGATTACTACGGCCACAGTAACCACCGCGGCAAATGCAGGAACATCCACAAATATTCACACACCTTTCAATCATATTTCATCACGAAAACAAGTACTGAAGGTATATATAAAAAGTTGGCAGTGCTTGAATTTCTTTGACCCGAGTTCAAACATGAGGGTGCTGGCGTAATACAGCATCAGAGGTCTGGATCTTCTCAATTCGGATAGGCATCTTTCGGGGAGATCTCATTCCTGATTGAAAATATGTGTAAAGATTAACATATTATGTTATAACTTTTTCATATATATTTTCCGAAAACTGTAATTTCTTTTTTCCATTGATAACGAAAAATGGCAAGGAGTGGAAGCAGACCAATTGTCCGTGTGGTATAGTGGTTCAAAGAGAATCGCCGTATATAACGTTGTCACCGTAAGCTTCGAGTTCAAGTCCCGCCGACAGCACCGGGAGCATTTCGGCACG
>JAULBU010095203.1:0-26998 GCA_032358235.1 Odonthalia washingtoniensis
GATGAAATTAATGAAAAGAACTGTTAATAAATATGAATGCAATAATGATAAAATGTTGGTATGAGTAAAATGTAGAAAGATACGTATTTTTGCGAATTGTTTGGTGCATGTAGTTGAATTTGCATATATGATGACTGAACTGCCATTGCGCTGCCCCGATTGTTACAAGTTGAATGGCTGTGCTTATAATTGCATGTAATAATGTCCATTGCGCGTCGCTCAATATTACAATTTGAACGGTGGTAGGTTGAATATAGATGATGACTGAAGTGTCATTACGCGGGGCTGATAGTTGAAAGTTGGTCGACGATGAATGGAAGTTGGTAAATGAACTATGTTGATGGAGAGAGGAAAAGCGGAGAATGTAAGAATGATAAATTTTGATGGGTTAAGAACCAGGTAATTTAATTGTGTGAAATTGGCACAAAAAATCCTTCCTCATCAATGTTAAATTAAATAACGGAAAAAAGGCACCGGACGGGCTGATTAAATGTACAGGCCTGTATTATGTTGATAATTGGAAAATGTATTAATGTCAATAATATTTCCAATATTAATATGTTAATAAAATTTTGGGAAACACATGACGGAAAATAATCAAAAAACTAGTATTCGAAAATAATCTAATGAATAGAAATACTTGTAGTGGGAAATTTTCTGTTGCGTGTAGCCAATCAGAGAGGTGTAGTTCTCAAAAACACGGAATATACCACTTTTACTGTGGCTAGCATTACTGGGAATGGAGGCAGTGAATTATATGGTGTCAAATATCGAAAATTCATGAAGTATGACTCATGAAGTATGATACTGTTTCTGAAAATATAACGTATGTTCAAATTTTATTTCAGACTATTTGAAAATTGTATTGGCTTTTCATTTCCATCATAGAGCATAACATATTCATATATTCACCTAACTCCTGTTCCGACATATTTCTAGCTGTGACCAGGAAAAGTGAGACAAGCAGATTATTATATTACGGATTATTCTGATGGAAAAAGATTTGGGCAGCAACCTTCGGTGGGTACTAGTGAAAATTTTCTGCCTCTGCAACGCAATCAAGTGCACTTGGACTTGAAATGTACAAGAGCAAAGCTGGTGTATTGAACAAGCCTTTAGCTGTATCTTTCCGCATGTTAGAATGTAGAGTAGGGATAAAAGAAGTTGAAGGAGTGATCAATATCATCCGAGACGCCAACTTTGATGCAAGATTATTCTCAAAGGAAGTTGCATGTATGGAAGAATGTAAGAATATAACGGCTGAAATTATGCGGTAATGTCGGGAAATGAAATGAAATGTTGAGTGAGAGGTCTGAAACTAGTGGTGTTATCATTTGAAGAAATGAATAGTTTTATTTTGTTCTTCCCCCAATAATGTTTTCATTTGTTAGTGTTTTGAGAGAAAAATAAATAAATATGTTTAGACAATTAAATTGAAACCAAGATGAAGATTTGTTAGTGTTTTGAAAGATAAACAAATAAATATGTTTAAACAATGTGATTGTTACCAAGATGAGTGTCCGAAACGGAAACTATTACATCCTACTACTGAATAAATACTTGAGAGGATTGTGATTAGAAACCACAATCCTCTTACCAACAGTTTATACAATTAAATGTGGTTAATTGCTTAAAGTTTAAGAGAGACAAAATTCTCAGCTGTAGTATAATATATGAAAGTATGTGGAAAACAGTTCCCAATCTAATGGAAGCATGAACTGTTGCAATCACACATCATTAATTTCATGTGAATCATGCCAATACAACTGTTTGACCATGCCAAAAAGTTGAATATAATAGAGTACTATATTTATGAAGACTATACAGTTGCAAAGCGCTGCTTATAGAGCGTGTGGAGAACATGCTGTATTTGGAACTATACAAAATAAGGGTACAAAACTCATGAAGTTTAAACTCCATATGAAGTAAGATTTTTCGAAAAAATTAGAAATCTAATTTCTACGAAAAATGCCACTTCACATGGAGGAAAATGTATTGTTACAGTACAAAATTTCTCTCATAGCCGTTACATTTTGATTGAATGTATGGGCGAACTTGTTTAAAAATTTAAAACTTATAGCAAGGATGGAAAAGAAGTCTGCTGGAGTTTGTAATCGGTCATTGTCTGGAAATGAGCCTTGACGAATCGCAGTGGAGCAAGGGGTAAGATTAATGGCATTCATAGTAACAGAAGAGGTGGTATTGTGAGAATGAGGAGCATTGGTCCGAACGAATTCTCATGTAATATAGAAGTGGTTAACGATCGTAATAGCGATGATATGGATTACAGAACAGACGTTGATATGATTGTAAATACTCCAGATAACCATGGAAATCGTACAGATGTGGATGGTCCCATGAACGAATTAGGATCAATTGAAGTAGTAGAAGTTAATATGGAAGCGTTCCAAAATCTGGAAGAAGAGATTCGCCAATTGAAAGCCGATAAAGCAAGACTGTCTGTTCTGATGAATGAGTACAAGATAGGGGCAAATGAAAAAGCACGAAAAGTATTGAATAAAGATGTTTCAATAAAGGCTTTAAAATCGAAAGTTATGAACCTTGAACGAAATATACAGAAATAAAAAGAATGGTGCAGAGCTTAGAAATTGTGAATCAGGAAATTCTTAAAACATGTCTGATAACAACAAGAGTCGTTGAAATTATGTGGATAGGATGGTGAAGAAAGTACCCACAAAGTACTTGGGAATTGCACTGGCGGTTTAGCTGAGAATGCAGAAGTGGGAATGTAAGGAAACATGTGAATTGGACCCATATCAGGATCGAAAGGTCAGAAACTGGACGAATAGAGCTGATATTTTGATAGATAATGGAATAGAACGGTTGGACAGTTCGATGATGGTACCAAGGCCTTTCAATCTTCTTTGCAGCGGTAACAACATATAAGTTCCGTTCATGAACTGCGAGAAAGATATTATCTGTTCTTTACTTAGAGCGGGACTAAAATCTAGTAAAAGGGTACACATATATACGTCAGAAGCATTGAGAAATGAAGTTGTAGAACAGTTTTGAAAAGTCAGTACATTGCAGGGCCGTATGAGACAGTTTTTATCTGCTTTCTGCAGTGGAAGGAAAAGAGCTGCAAAGGATAGATGTTTTGAAGTAATTTGATACGGGTCTCTATTGTTTCGATACAATTTTAAAGATTTCGGAGCAACTGAACGAAGAGAAATGGAATTAGCTGTTTAGAAAAGGAAACAGATGAAAACTAATGGAAACGGTGTGTTGGATATGCCGTGGTGGCGCAGTGGGAAAATGACGGATATTCAGTTACGGTAAGACAGTATTTAAGTAGAGCATGGCCTTGAAGTTCATGAGGACGATGAAGAAAATCTGAACCTGTTTAGTATCGAAATTAGAACTGCAGTATTACATGATTTCATGAGATATATACCAGACAATGAAGAAGGGGATATCCCGGAAGGGACAATAATGAGTATGCCTCGGGTAGATGCATGGATTAATTGTTATGTGTAACTGCTAGTTGTGAAAGAATATCGTGGCGGGGGTCGTCAGAAAGAGTTCAACCAAATGTTTTTGAAATATATAAAAGTGGTAACCGTACAGCTAATTGGTAAAATAAGATGTTATGTAGAGGAATGGGCCCCTGATGAGTTAGAAGTACCTGACTGTGAAGGGGGGAAGAAGAAAGAAGTTTCAAAGAACTGGAACATGAAGCGACAATAATTTTTACGACGAAAAGTCCGAATAAACATTTTATAGCAGTACAATCAAATTGGTTTCGCCAGTACATCGGAATACAGTGCGGAATTATACATGACTGTTATATTGCTGAAATTCAATTGATTGGAAAAGTATTCATGAGCTTGGTAAGCCGTATATTGGAGGACTTGTAAAAAGTAATTTATTGGAGGATGAAGAAAGTATGGAAGTGAATGCAAATATGGAAGACAATTTGGAAGAACAAAACATGTAAAATAATGTAATATAATGAATAAAGTCATGTTATGTTGTGTTACTATCTTCTTTAATATATGTTTGTATTGAGTTAAATGAATCTCTCTCCCTGTAGAACCGATTAATGTAGAAATTTTTCTTGAACATGGAAACTGTTCAGTAAAAGAATTAATACCAACATTTGACTGCAAAACATGTACTGATGAACATATGGTATCGAAATCAATCATATCATACCACCACAATGTTTCTAAAATGTTTCCCACATACGCTCGGTCAGTACCACGTTTCGTGTAATCCGCTTCATCCGATGTAGCCCAACGCAAGCATATGCAGTACAAAACAGTATCTGCATTGTCCAGAGGCTCTGCGAATTCCATTTATTGTACAAAAGACATATCCTTCTTGTCCATATTATCAGACTGTTTCAGATGAAATAGGAGAAAAACTTTTGCTATATAGAAAACGAAACTATTACCATCCCCGCCCTTTATATGGACCAAAATACTCCTTACCCTCTTTCTGGGACCAAATTTCGTGCTTGTAAATATGCGTTGTCTTTTAAGTCGATTTTGCGGAGGAGGTTTGTAACTGACAGTATTTCTGGAACTATCATACTGTTACAATGTTGGTATATGGCAACCAAATATGTACCCCGACTTAACGAATGTAGCAGTAATTTCGGAGTCTGTATGCAAGGTTCTATCATGTGTAAATAATTCCGAATGAGATCCCTGAAGAATTTTTGACTAAGATGTGATAAGGTTTTTAGTATTGGAGGAAGAATTTTCTTCGTTACTTCGGTACACAGTACTTCGGTAAACAGTACCGTTCTTTGTCGTATTGCTTCAATCTGTTGCAAGGGAACAGAAACCCCATCTCGTACCAAATATGTAAATGCGTGTTCTGCACGTTTCGATTTAGCTGTTGGCCCTGTATATTTCTGTGTTGGAAACTGGTTGAAACCGAGTTTTAGAAATGAAGCATGCTATGAGCTACGATGTATAAAAAAAATTGTTGGTCCCATATTTTTCACTGTTTCATCCATTCGAGTTGCTATCCGTTTGGAAGTATATCTATATGACCATTTGAAGAATGTATTGAAGTGTTCATAAGGCGATACATCAATTATGTTTAGACCGCCAGCTATCGAGAGGTCTTCCCCAACATGGTCCAGTAAATGGAACTTCAATGTGTGGATGCCTGTATCATAATGTTTCTCAAAACGTTGAATTCGCTGTGATTTAAAAATAGAAATTCGGTTACCAATTTCAACAATCGTTTCCTTTGACCATCCGAGTGAAGTAGTGTCGTCTAACAAATCTTGTATGATGGTTGCGTAACGTGTGCACATTTCAGTCAGCGGTGAATAATCTTGACAACTGGTAACTGTATCGGCATATCCTGCCACAAATGGGAATACCATATCCTCTTAATACACAATTCTTTGTGTGTTAAAAGAGTATATGATAAATATAATAATAAAACTCAAGAGGAAACAATACAGACTCACTTATACAATAACAGAATCAGACCCACACACTACAGTATACACGGATACGTGTAAATACATTTCACCCACCACGTGTCAGAAACCGACAAATAATAGTAAATTCGAAGAAAGGTCAAATAAGAAAACAGACCCAAAAACCGAAAAAAAGGTATAAATAACGAAGGGAACCGGCAGAGGAAAAAGAATAAAAACAGATACAGATTAATAATAGCAAAAAAAATTATAACCATCATCAACAGAAACTTTCGCTGTCGCCAGAAGAAAGGCTCGGATCAGACAAAGACGTCACCACAATCGTTCCTAGGAGAAATATCAGGACGAATAAATCATCAACAAGCAAGGGCACTTGGCGGATACTTGGTGGAACGATCGCCACACCAGGATCGATATAGCATACACTAATTAGGTTGTGCCATCCAGTTCCAGGTACTCTGCAACAAACCATACGGTGAAGGAGTAAAGGAACGAAAACAGTAAATCCCACACTATTTATTCAAGTAATCAATCGAAAAAAGAAAACCCAAAGAAAGAGCAAAGAAGCAAGGAAGAAGGGAGGAAGAGGTACGCAGGCTAAGAACGAAGGAGGCCTAATTTAATAAAGACGTAGATAGAGAACCTCAAAAACAGGAGGGGGACACAGCAACATCATAATAAATAAAGGTACCCGACCAGAAAAGGGATAAAAAGGAACTGGGATCAGTAATAGGAGGACCGTGAAGGTAAGACGTAGAAGAGCCAAACCAGGGCAATAACGTATAACATAGTAGACCGGAGAAGTACAAAGCGAACCCCAGAACGAAGCAATCAAAAGAAGAAGAACAAGGACCAAACCCACTGAGTACTCAAAAAGTGGTTAAAGAGAGCCTCGACATATCCAAACATTATAAATCCTTTCCCTCCAGTATTCATCGAATAGAACTATTTAGAAAGAAACCATTCAGGTTCCGTGACTTCTATTTTTTTGAGAAGTCAACATGGAAACCGGGTGCCCGAATTGACTTTGGATTGAAGCAAGAAGGGAATTACATACCTGCAACAACGCGATGCACAGCGTCCTAAATGTTTAACCGTTCCTCAGTTTGCCCAAGAACTTCATGGTGAGGTGTGGACTTGACAGATAAACCATGAAACACGTTTTGATTGCCTTAGAAGTACCCAGATGAAGTTTGTGCTATGGTTCATACGTAAACATTGAAAAACCACCAGAGACAAATAACTGCGGATGTGTCGTACCTAATGATTCCATGAATGGGAGCCATGGTGCAATTTAAATTCCCTGAAGCATTTTCTGTGCTTCTTTCAGTAAAATATTTTCTGTGCTATTAATGATGCAATATTTACCAATTTCAGAAAACCACTAATCTCATTTCTTCTGTCTCGTACGTACTGAGCCATTCTAGCTACAGTTATCTCACCTATCTTGAAATCTGTTGAGGTTCCTAATCATCTGACGCATGGACGAGTAGGGGTAACTATATATAGAACTCTAGGCATATCTTTACTTTCTGGTATGTCGCAGCAGTATGACATATGACAGAAAGAAAATTCCATTTTATACTGTTTTCTATGCTCACATGGAAACATGTCATTGAAGTTTTAATTAAAGGCTCATGAATCATGGTGATTTCCTTATGCAATGAAACCATTTTATCATCTCTTCCCTGTGACGATGAAGTAAGTGGAACGTGATCGTCAATGAAAATAAAGCCATCATCTATTTCGCGGTTACTGAAGTAGTTGTCCTCTTCGCCCGGTTGATAATGAGATCCATGAAGTCCTACAGGGAGGAAGTCAACCAACTTATATCCATGGTTAATAACGAAACGTCTCAACAATACTGTGAAATTCAGAAATGTTACATATACGGGATATCCAACTAACGATTGCGACTTCAAATTATTGGCTGTTTTATCTGTGTATATCTGTAACATTCCAACGAAAGAACATGGTATTGTGTCCCTACTTTGAATCCACTCAATTGAAGAACCCTCACTACCCATAACATGGCTTCTTATAGACATGTATAAATTTACAAATAATTCAATTGAAGAGGATGAGAGACATAATTAAAGTCTACTTCGTTGAAACAGGGTCTAAATTTCACATCAGTTTCAATTGCTACTTTCATTTGTGTACGTAACACCTCAATAACGTCTTTTTGTACAAGAAGGTCCTCATATTATCATCTGAGGCTGTGTGGCACGGTACATCAATTTTCTGAAATCCATCATCGAACAAACTCTGACCGACAGTTATCCACAATAGACAGGCATCCCTTCTAATCTGTTATGTGGTTACGAACATCATCTATAATTAAGGTATCCCATCGAAGAAAAAGAATAATCATATCTACAGAATCAATACCAATATCTTCTGATAATGCCAACAAATGGTTTGCTGCAAGTTGCACATCTTTTTCGAGGTTTTAGATGTTTCTGCAAGTTCAGGTGATACGTTCATTGGCTCTTCATGGGCCTCTCCGTTGTCGTTCAATTATTCATGACGGGCATCTGATATATCAATTGGCTCATGAAGTCTCCTTGTAATTATAACATCTTGTATACATTCAAATCTCCGCTCTTTTTGTACTTGCATGAAGTTGAATGTCGTCTGTAATCAGTCCATGTGTCTGAGGAGTATGTGCAATATCTCGTATTATAAGCGAACTGCTTCGTTACCATTATTGATGATTGAAGGTGTCGTTGGAGTTAATATGACAATCGTGTGATAGGTGATGTATGTATGGGTTTGTTTTTCGAGTAATTGTGTATTTGAAGTGATGGATTTATGTCACTGTAAATAACTGAAGAAATTTAAATTTTCGAATTTTTTCTTCATGACGGAGGGAAAATTCAAATGTTTAAATTCGTATGATACGGTTTCGGAAATTTTCCAAAAATTCCACCATATGAATTAGTTGTAAACGTATTCCTCTTTCGAATATGGTTCTATATTATAAAATCATATTATGTTCCCCCATAACATATAGGGGAACAAAATTTGATAGCCATTTCAGAAATATTATTCACATCGCATATACAAGGAAAAGACTCGTCTCAAACAATACTAATCCGATGAAAACTAATTGTTTGCATGTAAACAGTGGAGAACATTTTATTTTACGTTAACATAAATGCTGTTCATATTGAAAGAGAAAACAACGTAATAGGACACGCAGTGCGTAATATTCGACCGAATGGCGCATCTTCAACTTCCGACAACCCCCAAGGCACCATTTCATCATCAGTATCGAGATCCTCACCTTCATCAATATTTAAACTCTCATCACTGTTATCATGACCTGCATTCTTTTTTGATTGTGCTAATGATTAATCGTCTTCCGTTTTGGCCTTTCCGGCGTAGAGAACGCCCGTAGGCATATTAAATGACATCTTTCAACTTACTGCTCTCAGGGATGATGTTCATATGATATCTGAGAGCTCGGTTGCCATCCCATGCAGCACATGCATGCTGCACATAACTATGTTCAATAAAAATTGATGGTGTGGGAATTTATATTTCTTCCATTTCCCAACACATCGCAATTTGTTCCTTTTGTTCCAGGCTGAGATGTACATATCGATGGATCCCAGGAGCAATCCATAAGGATACAGCTTCGGTGGCGGTTGTAATTCTTAAATACCCATTGGAAACAGTCTCTCTTACTTCAAAGTCATTGTGTTCGTATTGCGGTCCGTATTACTGGCCAGTGTCAGGAAGCGACCCCCATCGTTCGGAATTTCAGTAGGCCATGCACAGTTGTTATCTACATTCAGCAATGCACACAACTATCCAATCCATAAATCCAATGCAGCACGGAGTTGGGACATCCGTACCACATCCAGATGACCTTCCAAATATTTTTCTCGGAATTGTCTTGTACTAGAGTAACGGGAAGCACCCTTGTTCCTGTCTTCTTCATCAGTTGCAAAATTCACAGAGTTGATAATAGGATTCCAGTGATATCTCTGCCATTCTTCCGTCAGGTTTTTCTCACCAGGAAAGAATTCTTCAAAATTCCCAAATAACTCTGCAATTGGTTGTGTTGCAAATTTGAAGCCTTCCGTAAATGCGTCTGTGACGACACCTTTCATCAATTCCTCCATATCAAACGGATCGTACATACCATCCATGATGAAACACCCATCACTGTCAAACTTTTTCTTCTTTCTGTTGAAGAAAGAGAGACCACAACTTGCATGATCATAATAATCCAGACCTGCTTGATTCTCTTTTTATGCTTCCGTGTAACCGGCACAAATTTCCATGTGTTCCATTTGGTTATAAGCAGCCCACATCCATGCCAAATTTGATCATACTGAAAAATACATGGGCACGATGATCATCCGGAACTAATGCGGACTTCAATAATGTCTTTGTGTCATAAAGGGATTCAACTTCATATAATCTCTTCTCTTTCACTCTCCTCCTATCAACTTCGACTCGATTCATTCCACTATCACGAGGACGTTTCTCCTCCACTCTACCACATTCTTCATCTTGTAAAATCTTGTGTCTTCGATGAAGTAACATATGCTTTATTGTCACTTGGTCTGTACACCTTTGATATCATCTACGGAACATAGCAGAACATCCAGGTGGACTTACATCTGGTGGCGGTTTGTCGTCATAAGGGTCAAATTTGTCACCATGCGAACTTAGTTGCAAGACCGTCCGGCTGGGCTTTGATAGTTTCGTTGATACAGATGCTCCCACTGGTGTTTCCATTCTCTGTTTTCCAGATGTCTTGACTGGTACCACTGGCTGAATTTCAGGAGTGTAATCACCACTGTCGATTTTAATTGGTACACTCTGTGCCATTTTCTTTCTTCTAGTCCCCACTGCCAGATGTCCGCCTACACCCGTTCCTCCAGTTCTCAAGTTTCCCTTTTCCAACGGGTCATTTTGCTTGAAAGTACTCCCATATTTTTTAAGATGTCTCACGTGACGAGACGATGCATGGGTAACCAGCTTTCCACCCCTGTAACCGGCACAATACTCGAATTACCTTATGTCGTTGCAAAATATTCCATTACCGGTTTACGATCTTGTCCTTGTCTCCGTAATTACGACATACATTTGTTCCTTCATCGTGGTAGAAATATGTTCTTCTTCCAAATCGCACCCTTTTCACAAATTTCAGCTACCAAAGTGTGTAACGCCGTTAAAAATTCAGTACCAGGACGATAAAAACGTTTTCATCGAAAATACCATTATTTGGGGTTGATAAAATGCTTGCGCGGAATCCAAACGGTACAATACAACCTCCTCCGTTGCACGAAACAGCACATCACTGTCCAAATATATAACCCCCTTTTACCAGATTCTTTACCACTTCCAAATTTCGGTTTTGTCTTGATCTTTCGAAAAACAAGCGGTAAGTTGAAGAGAATTTGCCCAACACGAGCATATCGGTTATATGTGGACTTGCTCTTCCTATCAAGAAAATTTGATGCTTCCATGTCCCTCGCGATATCCGTTGTTCTTGCTTCATCAAACTGGACACCATACTCTTCTGAAACCGTCTCACTGTACCGTATAACACACTCATGAAATCGATGAAAGAAATATCCTTCTTAGTTTTCGAGGACGATATATTTCGTGACAGACTAATCTTAACCAGCTCCCACGGTTTCATGACTGCTTTATCGGTTCGCATATGTAGAGCAACACTAATGATATTCCTTGACCATTTCACATCTGGCCTGGTAATTCCGCAGAGAACTTAGAGTGCCGACAGGCGGTGTCGACCATCTAATACAACAAGGGACTTATCCTCCTTTAATACAAGTCTACCATCCTTTTCATCTTATAATTGAGAAATATTATTAAACTTTCCATCGACATCATCACTTCGAAAAGTTACTGAAATCATTCCAAAGCCGACTTGATACTGCTCTTATTCAAACTATGCTACGAACGTATCGCGATGCTCAATGTTCACATCCCGGAGTGGTTTTGCAACGTTTCTTATTTTATTTACAATAATCCATACATCTATGAAAATATAATTACCAATTATGCAATCTCTCCGCTCTATATCCGTACCAGTTTCATGATCCTCCAGTTTGTGGGTTCCTTCATCTACGGCCTTCATCCCCTGAAAGTCCCAGAAATAATCCGTGCATGTCCATTCCAGTTCCTGAAGGTAAGTACCTCCACAATGGTTCAATACGCACTCTAGTAATAGGAATTCTGTCCATGTTTTTACTGCACTTTGCGGTATCCACTCTTGTATATCTCCATTTCCCTCGTTCACCGCTCGAACAGTGGCTGTACCGGCAAGGCTGAAAGGTGTTTCGGAACTATTCGCCGCACTTGGTGTTTCCTTTCCCATTGCCAAACTTACATTGGTATCATGATTCTTTGGGCAATACAGCCTTACATGGGTGCTTCCTATAACACCCCTTGCAGCTTCATCCTGCCCGGAGTCATTTCCCAGCAACTTAAAATGAATGAAATTTCTCTGCCGATGCCGACAGCCCTTTATGAATCGAACAGGTGTGCAGTTGCGGAAGAGTTTGAAAACATTCTATTTGTTCTTCTCCGTTAGTTCGTTGATAAGTTGATAGTACGTAGGGGGAGGTTGACGGTGAATTTGTATTATATATATACGTGTGTGTTGGTATGAATATTGTAGTATTTCCCGCCCGTTGATTTCTCTACAGTAGAAATATGTCGTAGTTGACATGACTTTGGTTGTATTTTGTGGCCGTTGATATCGCGACTGTAGAAATATATCGCAGTTGATATGTCTTTGGTAGTATTTTGTGGCAGTTGATAATATTGCTTATATTGTATGACTTACTTCATCACTTGATTGAAGGTAGTTGAAAAATCTAGAACTATTTATGACAGTAAAATAGCGGGGAATTGCAACCGTTTCGATTCCCCGTGTGACACGCATTTACAAGGAAAATGTTTATTACAAGAAATAGTGTGTAGTTTAGTTGGGAATTTCGTGAAAAAATGGGATTCTAATTTTTTACGAAATTCCCAACTTCATATGGAGGAAAAATTTTCCTTCCGCCAAATACTGTGAATTTCAAAATTCTGTTTGATTTAATCATTTTTCATATGGGCGCCAACACGGTGACCGTACATCCACCGACCGCCGACGAGTGACAGTTACATTTTTCTTCCTTCGTCCGCTCCCATACTCCGATATTCCGAAAGAACCACTTCCTTTAGTAACATCATAAGACTACTACAATATAACTAGAATTTTCAACTATGACATCTACTACATCCCAAAACGTATATTATCATCTATCACCAAGCAACACCGATTTCATCGTCTATCCCATATCATTTTTATTTCAGCAACTCTATATCTCATTCCTCCTTACATCAATATTTAAACATATCCACTACAATTTTTTTGAGTCATCGTCATCTTCATCAGCAAAATTCTGCACTTCAACATATTTTTCAACATACAAAATGTCTTTATCAACATATTATTGACAAGATAGCTCCGGAGGCAATGATAACAGTAGCAGGTCGGATCATAATGACGTTGAATTCACCCGATTACTCCTGTTCCGCTTTCTCGACAGTTACAATAGTGCTGAATTTAAACAAAATTTCAACTATAAGAATCTCAATTTTCAACATTTCTTTCAATGGATTTGGTTGAGTCATCAGCGAATCGCTGCATCTGTTAAGGTCCGTTTGAGGCAGGAAGCAAATAAAAAAACGAAGTCTGAGATTAAGCGCTTTACTTTCAACAGGAATAAATGGTGACAATGTCCTTGCCGAAATGGGTTCACAACAAGTTTAGCAGATAGCGCGTGCCTCACTCGCAATATATACGCATGGACGTAGATATGCACGGACACTCGAAATGTTCCAGAACATATTCAAAGATAAGGACACTTCAACTGGATTTTTGGTCGGTCCAAGTTACATCCACCTGATCATCCAGTCCTGCGGAAAGGGACCAAGAGTATTTCCATTCGATATATCGATTCCAACAACTTTTGAATTCCTTGTGTTCTTTCACAGCATATCGGTTGTATCGCGCTTTATCAAAGACAACAAGAAAATCAACAAACGTTGAAAAATTTGGTTAATATAAAACATTTTACCGGAACAAGAATTGGGTTCATTTGTAAAAATCTTTGTAAAGCCTGGGCTGGGCTCGGTCTATCAATCAACATTTCACTGGTCAGTAAATTACTATCCGCATACATGTATTACATCATAGACACTTCTACATTCAATGTTCTTACGTCTAGAGATATGGGTTTCTCCCCTCTGACACAAGTGAAAACTTTCACAACAAACAACGGACCTGTCCGTGAAGAAAAATTGGTGTCTCCAGATGCTTGGAAGCTCACAATTCCGCAGGCTGTAGCAATTAGATACATCACTGACTCATTTTTCAGCAACCTGGATGAAATATTGGTCAATGTGACAATTTATGATGTCAATTCCAATATGGTAACAGCACCCTTTTTGATACATTTCTCCTGTAAACCAGACTGTTTGGAATTGCCACAATTCTCTTTTGACCTTCCTGGTCATGTGTGCGATGCTCTGAACCTTACCGTTCCACAACTTGAATCCACAACTTCAATACAGGTACATGACATCCGGATGTGTCCTCTACTTCTGCAAAGCGAGGACGGTCTTCGAGCTTTGACGAAGTGGGAAGAAGGAAGAAGAAATCGAAGGTTCTATAAAAGGGAACAAATACAAGTGATGACGAAATGGAAAAAGATCCAGAATCAACACAAGAATCAATTCCACATATCAAAGATGAAGATGAAATACAACCAGCATCTTCAGGGAAATTGAGCATAGAGGAGCATGATTCAATGGAATTGTTGAAGGAAAGTATGTAGATATATTTCTGTTGCTACAGCTCTGAATTGCAAGCCCTTACTTATACACATGAGAATTCTATGGGTTGAAAAGGTGGATTTCATTCTTACAGATCGTCCATAAAAGATCAGGTTCGATCAGGACCTTCCGAACTCAGAACATGATCGATTTGATGACGAAGACATGAAATAATTTGTAGAATTCTGTGATGCACTGTTGACAATGGGAAGTAATGCACATATGTTTTGCTCCGTAAAGAAATTCTCATCTTTGGTTAATCATATCAAGTTAATGAAAGTTCATACCATTTCACAACACGGAAGAAGATGCGATTGGTAATGATATCAAGATGGAAAAAAGTGTCTTCCGGGTGGAGGATAATCCCCTGTACTACACAAAGGAAAGGGTTTACTATACCTCGAATCCAATGATCCCCTTTCTGATGCATCTTTCTGTTGTTGGACAAGCTGTCCACTTCTGGAGGAATAGTATGGAATGGAATCACGCATTGAGGAGGGTAAACTACAGTCGATCCGGGTCCATTCATTCTGTTCATCCCGGAGAATGTAATGAGATGAACAACATCCCAAGGGTCCCTAACAACGAAAAGGTATACTTACTAACAGAATGGAAACAACCTGGTGCCCGACCAATGCTCCGGCCTGAAAAAAATCGATACAATGGATGATGTACATTATTGAGAAAGTTACACATGCCGGTCAATTGGTTGTGGATCCATCCGCGGGTACGTTTTTTGTAGCAATGACGTGTATGCTTCTCCTCAAGTATAGGAAGTTTGTTGGCGGTGATATGGATGAAACTTGTTTGGAATGTTGTTGGATTCCACTAGTTGCCGTATTTGCTCGTTAGTTACTGAGCGATGATTCAGATATTATCTGGACAGAAAAACAGCTTCCTGCAGCAAGATTTTTTTTGAAAGAACTAGAATTCATTGAAGTGAAAAAAGAAGAGATATATGGGATATCTCTATTGGACTTAGTGCAGTTCAGATCTTTCCAAAGTATGTTCGCAACTTCCTTTCAAATGTTCTTGGGGATGTAAATTTGTACAATAACGGTTATGCCATACCTTGGAACAAGTGGATACCAACATGGGAGCTTACCCTTGATGGTATATCAAGAAAATCACTGCCTGCAAATGAAGCCGGGGCTCTAAGTTTGTCCGTCAAAAAGTCTACTGTATATCGAAGTGTACGTAGAACAGTATACCGGCGTGGACCAAAGTGATAGCAGTCGGCACTTGGGTTAGGTCCTACGCCACGTGTAAGGAAGAATGTGTAGGATCAGGTAGGTGTATGTCAGGTTGATTTATAAATGGTGTAGTCAGGTACGTGCGATGATTGTTGTAGGTCTGGTAGATGGAAGGCGTGACGGCCGATGAAAGGTGGATGCTGAACAAATAGCAGTCTCGTCGTATGAAAGAGTGTGCTAGGTGACTAAGGTAACAACGCCTTGCCGGGAACTATTTTATTAGTAATAATAATAGTAAAAGTAATTGAATTAAAAAGTGAAGAAATGAAAAGGAGGGAAGTTGCGAATGGCGTTCGTATAAAGTGGAGAACGCTAGAAAAAGAATCCTGGGCGATAGATCAAGGCATGAAGGTGATTAGCTTGAAGTTAATTCCGTGTGCCACGTGGCACTAATGATATTTCTTCTGGCTGTATAGTGGGAGTATTTAGGCTGGAGCCTAAATAGTAGTAGATATTAATTAGCGTGGTCCACAGTAATCATGTTGTAAAGTCTGAGTGTATAGAGAAGTGGGAGGGAAAGACGCGAATGGGATTATTATGAAGAGAAGAATTTCACTCACGAATCAAACAGTAGCTATCTGATAAAGATTTAGTGGCTTGAAGTTGGAAGTCATTATGTGTATTGTACAAGTATCGTGGGTGGCGTCCACGTGTTAAAGTTTTATGTTAATGTATAGTTAGATGGAGCCTAGAAATTGTGTGTAGGTAGTGTGAGTATGATAGTCTACTGTATTTAGTTCGACACTATCAAACATGACTAGTTCGGTTTGGGAGTTTTCGCAGAAAAAGTTATTCCTACTGGTTTTCTTATAGTTCATTACTATGGAACCTTGGTTTATGGAAATATCGGCGGGACAAGTTTGCTTACGAAAACATATGGTCATCGTTTGTTGTCAGTAACTAAAGAGCAGTTCTTGAAATACGCAGACAATTTGGATCATGTATTCACAGCCGATGACGGTTGAAAACATAACGGTTGGATTGTAGCTGCTCCATGATGTGTTGCAAGGTACATAAATTATTTCCACTACCTGACTGGTGTTAAAGCATCTCGTGTGGAACGAACTCATAATCCAAGAAGGCCAAATTCCGTATTTCAGCAGGATAGAAAGCTGAAAACTGATGCAGCAGTAACTTCGTACCAGGTTTTGGAGATTCACTCTTTACTTCCTATTTCAAGTGGTGAAGAGCTTTTTCTTGATTATGGTCCCAATCATGTTCATCATGATTTTTCCGATTAGTACTTTCTGTTTCAATTTTTTCATTAATACTAATTCCACAAATATTTAATAACATAAATTAATATAAATGATTTCACTATACACTATCAATTTCATGACAGCCTTTCATGATGCAAGTAATAATATCTATGTTATATTCTGAAAATATAACATATATTTTATTACTTGTCACAAGTCTCAGAATCGCAGCCTGTCATGTTACGGTACGATGACAGGCTGGAATTCTGAAAATATACCATACACTTTAGTACTTGTAACAGTATCCTAATTATATATATTTACCATTCCCTTATGTTTCGTACAAATAACTTTGAAGACATAATATTCTTGAAATCATCTAATGTCTCTTCCAGTTCAGGAATCCATTGTGGTGATAGTAGCAAGTGTCAAAACACCAAAATTTATCTCAATTTGTACTATCTACTAAACGTTTACGTAACCAAAATTTTAATTTATCTATCCCAACAAATCTTGTTATTTGCGTATTTCAATACTCCATTTCAATTTCATCATCAAGTGACGGATACCACCCCACGTAATTTGGGGTAATATCGGTCACTTGCATGGCATGTATGACTTCCAATAGCCCATTTAATCCATCATGATGTGAGCAACCAGACATTGCGATTACTACAACACAACATGGACAGTTCGTACAAATAATGCTTGAACAAATTATCAAACTCACCTACCCATACATGATTGTTCCTCACAATCATGTATTTGTAGGTGGGGGTAATTACTGTGAAAATGGAGGCATATGTAGTACAGGTTCCTCCGTTTTCACAGTAAACTATATCGTAACTTAACCAATTTCCTACCCTTCCACACTTGAAGTGCGCAAGGGTAGGAAATAGTTTTCTTTTTTCCCTTCCCCAAGTTGGGGAAGAGGAAAACTAACATCTAACAACTAAATCTAACAAGTCATTGCAATAACTAATTCAACCCAAATATGAAAAAAGATATAACCATTTACGACTCCGCGAGGGCCAGGAAGTCATGTCATGCTTCCCAACCTCCACAAGATCGCAAAATATTTCCTACCTTTGCACACTTGTGGAAAACAAAAACTAACAACTAACTATGAAAATGTAGGTAAGCGTTTACGACATCGCGAGGGACAGGAAGTCATGTTATGCTTCCCAACCTCCACAAGGTCTCGAACGATTTCCTACCTTTCCACAGTTAGGGAAGACAAAAAATATCAACTAATAACTAATAACGCAAACTATTTCTTACCTTTCCGCACTTTTGAGGATGGTAGTTACATGAATGCTGGGCATGAAAAGGAAGGGGATACAGAATTTTCAAAAACTGATGCAAATCCTCCCTCGAATAGACATTTTACAACCATTGAATGTACGTTAAATATTATTGTTATGAAAACCCTTTCACCTATTCAAATTATCGTAACAGTAATCTGAACTGCTGAAAGGGTTTTTATAAATTGCCAAACGACATGTTGACAACTGGAACATGCACCATACATATCCAAGTTGTCACCACGTTGATGGGTACTTGGAATCATATCCTTATAAAATCCCTTCCTTTTTTCATTGATTATAATTGCCTGATGTACATCATTGATTTGAACGTGTCCATTAAATCATGTAACGGACACCTTACATTTATAATCTCTCACGTAAATGTGAACACGTCTATTTCACCTCCTCAATGTATGCATTAATGACGTACAGTAATTTCATTGCTAGTAGCTTTTCCGCATTCCTCTCCGATATGTTTTTATTGTTGGATGTCATTCACGCACTACTGTATTCAATGTCTTTTTAAAATTGGATTAAAACGTTGTGACAGCAATGACCAAAATTGGGGCCCACATTACTTTTTAAAATCAATTGTCACAACTGCACGTAACTACAAAATACTGAGTGCCTGGCCATCATAAAATTACCAGTTCTTGACAAGATGAATACCCGGGCAAAAAACTACGATGTTTGAATGTCCATTCTACGAAAGGCCCAATGCGGACGTTCATATCTGTAAAATTAATGAATGGTTCCAGGGCACATCCATACACACCCACCGCTTGGAAGTAGGCATTCATTCTCTGAAATCACAGATGGTATGGCTCGTCAGTAAATTCTATGAACAACAAAATCATCCTTCTCAAAAATGTTACATTGCCTTTTCTACCCTCGCTCTACTTCGGGATGAACTAGATCTTAAATTGCAACCTGTTAAGTCAAATGGATCTGAATTACTTTCTGATGTGATGAACGATCAAAAACAACAGTTGAATGAAAGGGGTGGGTTCGGTGGAGGTTAATATTAATATTTGCACCGCGACTGTATAGTAACAATAGATCATATTCAAATGGGTTGTATGAAAGTGATCTACGTATACAACAAATGGAACGTCAGCTGACACAAGCCGGTCTAGGATCAGTAAGAATAATAATACTCATAATAATGGGACAAAGAGTAAGGGAGGCATGAATCGAGGAAGGAAACGAACATTTGGACCATTTCTTAGAGGCGTAGATAAGCTAGTGCTAATGTAGAAATCGGATAGTAGATTAGGATCAAAGACTTAAATTGATTAGGAATGAGTCTTCTGTGTCGATTTAAGTCAGATAGAATCATATGCAGTTTACACAGATGCTTTTTACAGAACGGTTCTATCTAAAAAGGTAGTGCGATTCCCACTGCACTTCCTTCTACTTGTGGGCGGTCACCAAAAATGCCTCCAAAAGACTGAAGTCTTGGTATGAAAGAGATTCAAAAAGGATGGAAAACTTACCTATACGTGCTGTTTCTGTGGGCTGGTAAGCCACACAGTTCTTCAATGATATTTTCGTCAAATATTCGAAGAAGATATTGAGAAAAGAGATAATGGTAATGGCCGCGACGATTATGGTGGTAGTAATGTTCTGGAATAGCTTCAATCATAGTGCACCTTTGCGCTTCAAAGTAACCTTCGGATCTGATTCCGCTCACTTTAACGTGCGTATATTTATGGATATATTCTACATATCCATAAATAAACGCAAGCACAGCGGCTTGCATATTATCGACGAAGGTACGAAATTTAATGCGGAAACTAAATTGAGGAACGTGGACACAAAGACAATTTGGCACACCCTGATCAAATATTGGGCAGCAATTTACACATTACACATGGCTGCCAAATAGAATTTTCGTTGACCAAGGCTCACGTTTTGGCGATTCATTCATTCGTATGGCTGAATTAGATAGTATAAAAGTCAAAAGTACTGGCATAGAAGCCCATAACGGGCTTAGTATTTGCGCAAGGTTGCATGAACCGATCCGTACAACTGTCCGCAAACTGCACTAACACCCCAAAGCTGAATTCGAGCTCGTTCTTGCTCTTACCGTAAAAGCAATGAACGACACATCTGGACCTGACGGTTTAGTCCCTTCAGCACTTTTGTTCTGAGAATACCCCCGCATCATGATGCCCTCAAAATACAGTGCACGACTTACTACAGAATAACGTGAAGAAATCGCCCTCATTGCAAGAAGTGAGATGGAATCTCATATGGACAATATGCGTATAACCAGATCATTACGCCGCAATGTCCCATGTGTGGCTATCCAGTATTTGAACCAGGTGACCAAGTCCTCGTATGGAGAGAAAAGAGCCATTCTAATAATAATGGCCAGTATCTCGGCCCATACGAAGTTTCATCCACAGAGCTCACAACAAAACTGGTACATGTATTTTATATAACCAATGCAAAATCACGGCCATGCTCAATCTCCCAAGTAAAGGCGTATCTTTCACCCGGCTCACTCTCAAAATCCTTCCTCCTCAACATTCAACAGACATTCTGCAACTTTAAATCCCCATATTTAGAGGATGATATTTTCATTCCCGAAATCATACCTCTAAAAGACCCTAGAAGCAGAACTCCAGAAATGAAAAAAGCAAGAAAAGAGGAGACAAGGAATTTAATTAAGCGTAAAACTTTCAAAGTTATATTACGCGAAGCAAGTACCGCCAAATGCGAATATATTGCCTGGAAAATTCGTTTTAGCGTTAAAATCAACAGTGAACGGTTCCATTATACACAAGGAACTCTTCTTAATTGGAGGAAACAGGGACAAACTGAAAAGCTACATGGTCCACTCATCTCAAACTCTACAACCTTCTGCGATTCGACTACTATTAGCATTGGCATCCATCTACGGGTTTGATGTGTGGACATCGGACGTAACACAAGCATACCTCCAAAGCGCAATTCCTCTTTCCCAAGGTTTATTCTTGGATTCATCCGTCCCAGAGCTCAAATCGTCAACAAATCAGTGTATGAAAGTAAAACAACCGCTATATGGGCTTTCTGAAAGTGGCTACCTTTGGTTTCAAACACATCAACTTCATGACATCAACGATTTAAAAACGGCCCAACCTCAAATCTGACATCTCCTTCCACTACATACACAACAACGGCGAACTATCAGGCCTTTCAGGAATTTACGTAGATAATTTTCTCTGCGCAGGTACCTCTTCCTTCAAACGGCTTTCACAGATAACTGATAAATTATTCGACATGAAGAAACCATCCACCTTACCCTGCGCTTTTCCAGGCTTCCGTCTCTAGCTCAACACCGACTCGAACATGATACAAACCCAGATCCAATATATATCCAACTTAACAACCGCAGCAACGACGCAACATTCACATCCTTCCGCTCAATGCGTATGCGCTTGGCATGGTTGTCCCATACTCGCCCAGATTGCCTATATGAGATTTCTCTTTTGGCACAAATCACTGAAAACACAATCAACAACTCACCATCAACGCTTCTAACACAACTCAATAAGGTAACAACCTACGCCAAACGCCACAACGTTCACATTTCATTTCCGCAACTCGGCATCTCTTCCCTTTGAGTAATCTGTTTTAGTGATGCATATTTCGGGAATAATTTGCACCTTTCCAGTCAGTTCGGGTACATAGTCTTCAATTCTGATGGATCGAATTCCATCATACCTGTAACGTTCAAGTCATACAAGGAAAAACGCTTGTGTAGAAGCGCAATGGCTGCTGAAGTTGTTGCCTTTTCGGACCTATTTGACTGTGCTTATACGCTCTCCACAGAAATCTCGGTGCTCACCAACAGGCCGATCCAACTCGACCTGTTCACGGACTCAAAATCATTATTTGATATCATATCAAAAGAATCTAGAACATCCGAAAAAAGATTAATGTTGGACGTAGCAGCCGTCCGAGAGAGATTCAAAAGACGCGATATCTTGAATATCGGACCAGTAAGATCCGAGAACAATGTCTTGGACGGTCTCACAAAAGCAATGGCTCGATCTACTCTTTTGCGGAATACTTCAAAGCTCCGCACTCGTACCAAGTCCCACTCAGTGGATTATTCGACACGACTACAAAAAAGAATTTTTTTCTTCAATCTACCACACCCTTTACCATCTACTGCTCCAAATTTCAAAAAATAAAATAAAAAAAATAAAATAAGCCTTTTCAGGTATAATATTAATAATGTTATAAAGACATATACAAATTAATGGCACGGATACAAAATCTATATAATAATAATAATGTGATAAAGGCATATACAAAATTAATGGTACGAATACAAAATCTATATAACCGTAATAATGTTATGGAGGCATATACAGAAAAATTACAAATACAAAATCTGTACTTAATCACGTTAAGGTGCTCAACGCCCGAATTATGGGACTGATGAACATACAGCCTTCTGCACCTTGCAAGCCTCGGCCACACTATTTCACAGTAAGTTCTTCGACCCGAAGCTTCCAGCACATCAGAGCCAAAAATCCTCTTCTGGTACACGTTTACACGTCTCCTACATTTAAGGACTACTGTCTCTTATGCATATTCTTGCTTTCTCATCTTTAGGATATGAACTCCATTCGCACCTTTCTCTTGATATCTCTCTCTTCACTTTTCTTTACTATGTATATGCAATAAACTAGCCCTTTTCTTTTTAACGACAGGCGTAGACACCAGGTCATAAAGTCAACAAGTTTGTTTAGATACGAACTCGCGCTCGTCCTAATACTGTATAGATACAGTTAAGACCTCCCTTTCTACTTTATCTGCTTACCCTTGACCTATCCTTCTTCTCCCGCGCTACTCTAGCTACTCACCTTTGATTTGTCCGACTGTCTCTCTCTGGCTTACTTTGACTCTCCTGCCTCCTTAATTGCATTCCCTATTGACCTACTCTCCTCCTCTCCCATTATCTGCATACCACTTGTACTAGTAGCAGACTACAGTACCTCATACCACATACAATCTACATCCCATCTCATTCTTACTTTACAGTAATACGGAAGACAGCAGGACCCCAGAAAAACACGTGCCACTGTACTTGTCCAAGGCGCTGATTGTACATCTCCGAAGTACGAGTCGGACTAGTTTCGTATATAGTTCGACAAATACCAAGTGTGACATAATTGACCGTCCCATTGGTCATAATAGTTTTATACCGTGTATCTCCCGACCCCCTTAAGGAGTCTAGAGATGCAAGATATAAAAACATGACGATATGAGAACGGATGAAGGCAATTTCCTTCATCAATTCTCATATCGTCATTACCGCATTATTGTCATACCACCATTCCGTCATTATTGTCATACCACCATCCATCATTATTTTCATACCGTCATCCCACCATACCATCATGCCCCATCGACACTCTAATGTATTAATAATTCAACAATCGTCAAACCAGATGAATTGAAAATTGTTCGTACAAACACGGAATAACCACGGAATGTAAATCACACAACGTCAAAATCAGAGTCACTATCATTCTTTTGGCTATTCAACCTCTACATACGATTCTTCCTAAACTTAAAAAAGTAAGCTTCACGACCCAAGGAATTGCTGAAGAATAATAACCCGGATTATATTGCGTTAAAAGAGGAGTAACTTAAATCCTTACACTTTCTTATAGGGGCAGTCTATCCACTATCGGTACTGGCGTTAGATGAACAGGAGTTACAATAATCCGTCTAGATATACCCAAGTGCTGAAAAAGTTGAATGAGATCTGTGTTGATTCGTTTAGTAGAATCTATAGTTGCGATGGTCGAGTGAACGAATGAGAAGGGCGACAGGCGCAGTGGTTAACGAATAAAATGACGAGAAGCGCACGGTGAGTTAGCGTGAGATTCAACGAGAAGTAAACAAGACTAAATATTGATGACGATACCATATATGACGGCTCTGACCAAGAGCAGAGGAAACTAAGCACGAAAACGAAGGACACAGATGATTATCTATGTCCTTCGTCTTCATGTCCTTTTGGATTCGGTTCCTTTCATCGTTTACTTCTCTTTTTTATATTCGTAGCATATGCTAGGAACAAGGTTCACCTTAAGGTGACTAGCATATGCTAGGAACAAACAAGGAGAAGTAAATGATGAAAGGAACCGAATCGAAAAGGACATGAAAGGGAATAATAACAAAGAAGAGAACAGACGGCGTATCGCAAAGATGAAAGGCAGCAAGCGTAACAGGCTAATCAGGACCTGTATAGCAACAGTACACTAGGTCGACGACGAGTGTAAGAAACACGCACAGTACATGGTATACTAAAGGGCTGACAGGTACAGAAATCCACTGATGCATTCAAAAAACGGTACAGTAAATGGACAAGTGGAGCAAATTTAACAGTATCCCACTATTAGTATATGGCAACTTACTATCAACGGAATACTATCACAAGTGTCAAAAGATGAATTCCCACTGAAGTCAATCTAGACTGCATTATACATACCTAAGGTGATGAGAAAACAAGAGAGCAATTGATTTGAGACTTCGAAAAGAAAAAATACTTTTTTGCGGATCGAATTATTTAAAAAAAGTGAAAGATAATTGAACATGTTGGTATAGAAAATATACGAACGATAATGTTGGGGACTACTTCTTCGTCAAATTGAAAATGAACATTTAAAAAGTATAGTACTAGTATCAAACGTTTATGTTATTTGTTCAAGCGAGTAATACTCGTTAGTAATGCGCAAAGTCCGTGTAGTATAATGGTTAAGGGATGAGAACCACTGTATTGAGAACCACTGTATATAACTCTGTTACGGTTGAAATCCAGGTTCAATTCCTGGCACGGGCTAATTTTTCTACTCCTTTCATTTTTCATAAGGGCTCGGTTTCATTTTTGTTCCATCTATCTGCTATCTGTATGATTCCCGTTCCAACTTTGCCAACAGTAAACATAATGAACAGACAAGAAAAAAACCAAATTGAGCAACGAAATCATCGAAAGATCGACTAGTACGGAAGGAGAGATCGAAACAACTACGGCGAGGTTGAACAATCATCAACGTTTGCTCAAACAGAAGGCCTCACGCTTAACACGCAGGCCAGTAGCCTGCCAACTGTGAACTCAGAGTTGGGAAAGACATGCAACGTGTCTTCGATTCTAGATCCGCGAAGCAATTTAATTGTGCCAGGATTCAGAATCAAATTACCGCCCCTACGGACTGCGGAGAATACACTGGCATAAAAAACTAGACAAATAAAAACTAATAAAGAAAGAGAATTCCAGCAAAGTGACACTTAGAAAACTAACGACCAGTTTCCGAGTTCATGTTTTCTTGATTGTAGTAGCGCTTGGCGAGTGCATCCAAAATTGGTTCCAACCCCATTAGGAGGGGAGCGTAAAACTATCCAGTACCGGTCCCGTTCGTTGAATCAATCTGAAAACGGATATTCAGTAACCTAAAAAGAGTGGCTTGACATTGTATGGGCACCTATAATACTAATAACGTAACTCCTCATAGCGGAGTTCGTTGTTTACGCAGGTCATGCAGCTCTTGGCTCGTTATTTACCGTACCTAACCCCTCAGGCCGAGTAATGGCTGGTGATGGCGTCTAGCCGAATGCTTATTCCACATATAGTACAAAACTGGTAAGTCTAACACACAAGCAGATGCCCTCTTCCGTGTTCAGTCTTCAGCAGAATTAATCGCCGACGACGCTGAGGAACGCCCATCCTTCACCATTTATGAAGGTAAATACAACGATAACAACCAGGAAGATATTTTCACGTCATTTTACAGCGTCCCAGTTGATCCATCTACACCAGAGGCCTACATTTAACATCAAAACTATTTAATTGACTTCTCTTCAGAAGATGTCTTTATCACATCACCTGGTCCCACACCATCCTACTCGTTGTTTCAAAAAACATCAACATAGGTGCTGCTCATTACAGAACATTCCAACGCCTTCGGTGTCTACATAAGTCGAAAGCTTAATGAGGGGTGGCGCTAGCCTTTGGCTTTAACGACGAGTGATTACTCACCCATTAATCGGAAATGGACCCCAAATCATCATTTTCAGGCCCTGAAGGTGAGAGTACTTCATATTCATCATTGCACCAGGATACATGGACATCCAGTTGAAAGGAAGAAAAACCAGACCATACGCCGTCATATGTACTGGTCTGTATGAGCAGTCGACTACTGCACCAAAAAACGTTGTTATCCAACATGTACTCAAAACCGTATCTAATTCGTACAAAATTAAAGGCATTAAAATTGTTTCCGCCTTATGACCCGCTCGAATCCGTAGCTATCGAAATTTAGGTGAACTGATCAAAACAGCGCGTGGTAACGAATACATGTTAGTGATATCAGATTTCTTCTCAAATCTGACAAAATCCATAGCAATGAAGGGGTTTCAGCAGCCGAAGTGGCTAAGCAATTTCCTTAGCGAATGGGTCTTCAATTACAGGATCCCCAAATAACTTATATCCGATAACGGAGGATGCTTCACTGAAAAATTCTTCCTGGACGTGAGCCAGATTTTCATCGTACACAAAGGTTTACCGCAACATACTGTCTAATCGTACGATTCGATAGTCGTGGCGAGCAATTCGTGTGACATAACTGCAAAGGTGATGAGTGATGATGCTTGACGATGAGTGATGATAATTGATGATTAGTTATGACGGTGACGGAACGTGAGGATGACGATCAAAGAATGTGATTAATAGCGACGACGGAACATTACAAATGACGACGGCGGAACGAAAATAAATGACGATAACTGAACGAGAATGAATGACAATGATGCATACTTAAATAAATAATGGAGATGACGGATAATTGGATGGATGACGATGACGGAACGTGAAAGAACGGAGATGACGGATACTACAAATGATGGGAACAATGGCGTCTCAAATCGTATGTTATC
>JAULBU010095314.1:0-26992 GCA_032358235.1 Odonthalia washingtoniensis
TGAAAATGAGACCATCCGTCTCCTTACGCAACGATTGCGAACGTCACATCATTTCACGTTGTCGTACTGCCCGTGGTCGAATGATGCAATCGAGCGACTTGGAAAGGATTTGTTGAACGTCGCTCGTGCACTTATTTCGGAACTACAGCTACGCCATGATGAATGGGCAAAACTAGTACCGCTGTTTGAAAGTGCGCTAAACAACGCATCATCGCCACAACGAAGTAATGTTTCACCTATCACGGCGTTTACCGGACGTCTTCCATCTCCACCTACCGCCACTTTCCTCCGTACATCGGATTCTAAGCCTATAACGCTCATCGATGCGAAGCAAGAAAAAGAGTTCAATATCTCAACTTTGATCTAGTTTATGGATGACTTACACCCGATGGTACATGCTCACGCAAAAAGGGAGCGCGAGCGTATGCCCAATTGCAGACACCAAGGAGACCTCGCCAAATTCTGCGAAGGTGATTACGTCCTCGTTGCGTGGGAAGAATTTTTCGAAGGCGAAAAGTTATGTTTCCGTTGGCGCGCCCCACGCTGTATAGTTAAGGAATTGATTGACTACGTCTACAAAGTAGAAGAATTGCAAAACGGAAACCAAGGTGATGTCCATGAGACTCGGTTGAAGTTTTACTCAGACAGCTCACTCGATGAAAAGGTAATCTTCTCCCATGTGTTGTCGTCTGAAACCGGAATGCCTTTCTCGCGTCTCCTCAAGCTCGTCGAAAAAGACGATATGATATACGTAGTACGTTGAAAAGGACTCCCAATGTACAAAGATACATTGGAACCTCTCAAACGTGTCTGCGAAGACGTATCACAGCTGGTCATGAAGCTAATCAACCGAAAAAACAGGCCCGCCGACTTGCGAGACAAGACTCGTGTCAAACTCGGTTTCTGAAAGAGGGGATTGTACCGAAAAAACACAACCTCGTTGACACTAGACAGTACACGTGGTACCCGAGGCCGCTGAGCCAATCAAATAGTGCTACATGTCGTCACTCTTAACAGTAAACAATTAATTTTTTACTGTAAGAGCTGCCGTCTGGCAATCGATTTCATGCTCCGATGAGAGGCTCTCATCGGAGTACCAAAACGGTTGCCAGACGTCAACCGAGCATACAGTACATAATTAATTTATGTACTGTGTGCAGTGCTGTACTTTACAGTATATATAGCTATGTACAGTATACACGGCTATGTACAGTATACACAGCTATCATTTTAACCGCTGGCCGCTTATTCCTAAAACTATCGGCACGGCAGCCCGACAGAATAAACTTGGGGTTTCTTCCCCATTACGGTTTTAAGAGAAACAACGCTTCTACGAAGCACTACGAAAGAACGCTGCGCGTTACTACTCAAATTCAATCTCCAATAAATCGCTGCGGATTTGTTATACTGTTTAGCTCGTTTGAGGTTAAAGTTGGAAGGTCGAGTTGTGACTCTGACTAACGCCGTATAAAGTCTCATATTGATGACGAAAAACCAAATAATATTATGCCTATCTCTGAGTTACGTATCAATTTGGTGAATATACCTTGTCAATGGGTCAATTTGGTGAACAATTCGTTGAATGACACTAGTGCAGCTTTGAGACATGTGAAATAAATATGCTTCTAAAACAGCTGAGGTTCTGGTATTCGCTCACCCTCAAGCATTTGACAAAAAACGAGTATTGACGACACAAAGAAGAAAGTGTGACATGCATTTGAAAAGGAAGAAAATAAGAAGATATTAGTATAATTAAATTTGGGAAATATTTGAAGATCCCACAAAAGTGCTGAAATTGCAAAAAAGAATGGGATGAATTTCCTTCAGTGATTTCCTCCACAGCGAGGCATGTTCCTTTTGGCTATTTCCCTTCTTTTTCTTTCTTTAGGTGTTCCCGTTGAGTGCGTTGGGATGGACTGCGAGCTTGATAACGCTGACTACCTGAAAAATCATTGTGCGTCTTTTTTTTAGACTCCATGAAATTTTGCGCTCGAATAGAAGTCGGTTTGGGAAAGTAGAATTGGTTCTAAACTTCTCAGTAGTTGATTCCCACAGAATATCAATCAAAAAGCGCACCGAGTGTTCTCGGTGCGCTAAATTCAAATTTGGAACCATACCAAACGCTATAAAATTCAAGACTGATTGTAGTCACACATAGTTCCTCTCAAGTGCCATAGATTACAGAAAATCATATACGCAGGCCTTACCCCTCAGATTGAACAGAATTGTTTTTTATTTTTGATGACCCGTTTGCAATCCGAACAGTCAACTTTCCGATTTTACCAAACTATCCCTTTCCTAAATTGTCCCCATTGACAAGGTATGTGACTGAGAGAGGCAGTTTGGTTCTCGAGAGAATATATGTAGGCTAGGCATGCCTACATTAGCTATACTCTATGAGTTTTCTGCCTATGTTGACAGAATGTGACTGAGAGATACTACCCATTTGGCTTGTCGAAACATTGGGTGCACCAGAAATAAATTGGATATAAAGTAGTTGCAATTTAATTTGTTGGAAACATGTATCCAGAAATTAGTATGCTATTACTCTCCATACAGTACCACGGAAGCTCACCAACAACAATGACGGTGTAACGGAAACCCGTTACTGGGAGACTCCTAAAATACCAAATCTCATTTTGTGTATACACATAATGGGTGAAATTTACACAATTTATGTCAAAACATCAGGGAACTTCTCCCATGGCTACCCCACATGGGAGGTGATTTGGTACCATACACGAGTACCAAAAGTACTCAAAATGTGGCCAAATACGCATTTTGTGAAATGTTTACTCAATTTGAGTATGTACACAAATTGGTATTTTAGGAGTCACCCAATGGGTACTAAGCCACAATGGCTAACTGTCGTTTTGAGTTTGAGCTACTGTATGGGGCGGCAGATCTTCCTAATCTCCGAAAAGGTCGCCACATCCCATACCCGAAATCGCCAGGTGGGGGTCGTCTCTCGTAATCACACAAATAAATAAAAACCAAACTAGGTAATTTATAGTAGAAATCGTATAAGACAAATGGAATAAACCAGTATAACAAGTGAAACGAGCGTTACTTGGCTGTTGGCAGGATACGCGATGGTTTAATCTTGTGGGTTGTGCTTGGTGCAAAAGTGGGTGAGTGATTATATAATGGATTATACTAGCGCTAGTGCTGCATATTTGCGACATCTTATCAAAATGCCAAATTTACTGACGAGTCTGTCAACATAACTATGCGACGTCCTGACGGGCGTTTCCCAGTGAGTCAATCCAGTGCAAGAACGGACGGCAGTCGCAATTTCCAGTTCGTTAATATGGAATATGACTGATGAAGAGTCATAAGTTTTGAAGCACCCCATTTGTGATGAATTGTAAATTTTCAGTCTTCGTGTCCAAAGAAATTCTCGAGAAAGGGGTAGGATGATAGTGTAAGGTTGTTTGATGTAGTCTACTTTTGAAAAAGACACAAAATACGAGGTGGCATGGTTGAGGATGTTTGAGTAGAAAAAGCCGAGCCTGTTCTTTTTGAAGCGCCGAATGCTACTATTGAGGAAAATATAGGGGCGTTATGGTTAATCTGGCACGCGGGGACCATGGATATGAGCATTGGGAGCTCAGTGCGCTGGGCACTGTTGGGATGAAAGGATGCTGATGTTGATGCGTTTGAAGGAGTAAGATCGAAGGACGGGAAACGGAACGAGAGATGGAGAGTAAAGAGGGTAGGAAGTTGGAGAATGTCAGGAAACATCAGCTTTCCTATTCAGGGTTGCCATGTCCAGATGAAAACAAATTCACTTGAAAACTCACCTATGTCTTGGAGGAGGGGTCGATTCCTATTAAAATCAAAAATAATTTTAGCTGTCTTGAGGTTGATGGTGAGGTTGATGAATGTTGGATCTGAGGTGAAGGATACAAAGAAGGATAAAGAATTATTTATGATTATTGGTAGACTGAAGGTTGATAGAAACGAGCTAAGAATGAGATATTATCGAATCACCATGTGTTGTGGCCAACCCGCTGGGATAAATGATATGTCAGCGCTGATATGAAAGATTAGAGGGTTGGACTGTGAAATTGTCAAAAAAGCGGAGGGTATGTTGAGGAAGGCAGGATTGGAGTTGATAATGAATGGAGTAATCTACTGGAGCATAAGGTGATAAGAGTTCGTGATAATCTGTGCTACGGTAATATTCTAGAGGGTCACTCTCCAAATTAAAACCACGGGCGACGCAGATTGGATAGGACGGAAAAGTATTGGAATGAAAAGGTCAGTAACTGCGAGGTTTTTTGCAAAATACTTACGTAGGCCGGCTGAAAGTTGTGTTGATAAGATCGTGGGAAATTGGAAAGGATCAGATAAAGAGTCAGTTAAATTTAGGTTATGGAACATATTACTTATGTCCAGATAAAAGACGGAAATTGACTCCTAGACGGGAGGAATTTGGTTAATGGGCGTAGGATTGGGAAGTAGTGGGAAGGTGGGTCAGTAGGAAAATTGTTGGTAGTACGCGACCAGGAAGTAAGTAGTTCAAATGTTTTCGTTTTAGAAACGGAAAAGAATGTCAGTTGAAATTCAGTAGCGACGTCGGAAAGAGGGAAAGTGACTTTTACATCAAGGCTGCAAAATAAGAGACCAAATTCATGCAATTTTTTCAGAAAGTCAGGAAAAAGGCGTGGTGCCATGTGTAGTTTGGATTTGGTAAAGTTTGCAGAGATTTGGTAAGTGCGGCTAGGATTGGTTCCTTAAAAATTGACTCAAATCTTGCAATGAATGCTGAGCATAGAAACGGCGTTAAGTGCATCAATCGTTTTTGCGCCATCGCCTGATAAGGCGGATGGCCTGTGAGAGGTAAGGTGGGTATGTGAGTATCAATGCGTCTGAATGCGCCTCTTTCGAACAGAGTTTTTTGGATATGGAGGTATTGAGAAAAAGCTTTTATGTCGTCTAAATGAACGTCGTAACCCTAGATGGGATGATGTTGTGGAACAAGTTCACTGGAAAAAGCAGCAATCTCGGCGGTCGGTGAAGGATATGATGGATTGCGGAGGCGTTATAATGTTTTGTATGCTGAGTAATGCAGGGAACTGCGCGAGTTGCTTCCACGTGTTTGGTTATGTTGTCGATACTGAATGGCAGAGGTAGATATGGTTGATGGTTGAAACAAAAAATCGAAGGAGAAGAAATGATTAATGAAAAATGATGGGTAATGGGAATTGATAATATACGAAGAAAGCGTCAAACGAAAACAAATGTGTTAAGATTCTGTCAGTATGTCGGGGCGGAGTCATTTTTATTTTTGGGCGTCATTTGGTTGCAGAGTCGGTTGTTGCGTAATTTAGAATTGTATATTCTCGATACGTTTGTACGTCATGCGATCGAATCATTGAATCGTATCGGTAGCATTACGGGAGGGACTCTTGGAAGTGTTCTCATGCTTCGATTGACCTCTTCCTGTATGGAAATTGTTCCGTAAGCACATAGTCGTTTCTATTCTGAGAATGATGAAAAGACGTCGTAGGAAAATTTCGAGCCCCGGATGTTGCTGAACTTCTTTTCACGGAGAACTGTAGGTGAGGAGGATCAGATGACCTCCTACTGCAAGAGAGTAGGCCTCCATTTCTGTGTACGATGTGCGGGATTCCGCTGGATGGATGCTTCTAAAAACTGTTTTAATGTGTTGTTCCACGGTTTCTCCTGAGCTCAAGAACTGGCTGAGGATTTCTGAGGCGAGATGATCTTCGACTTGGAGAGAACTCACCGCCTGAAATTTTCTCACATAGAGTTGTAAACCAGCCTTGATCTTTTACTGGCGAGTTGTATCTTTGCCAACTATCGCCTTCTTGGTTGGCGTTGTGACAGAGTCCTCATTGTATTCATCGTCGTCTGACTTGGTCGATATCGTATTCGAGTGATATTGATGAGGGGATTGGGGTATGCGGTTGATGGTGCTGTGCATGTGTGGTGGGTTTGATACAGTTGAGTATCGCGTTTAGCACAAGTGGGGTAGCTTTGTGGTTGGAAGGGAGGATGTGGAACGTTTTTGTTCTTCATCGCATAGTTGAATAAAATCGACCAGACTTGTGTAGAAAAGCGTATCATACGCTTTATATGATATAACTGTTTGTAGGTTGTCGTAGCTGATATTTAAAATGTCTGAAATGGTGGAAGGGGTTTGCATGCCGCCGTTTATCAAGAGGTACGGGGGTATGCAAAATAAAAGGGAAATCGTTAGATAGAGGTAAAATGACCAGGTTATGAGCGATATGGTTAGTAGTGATAGGTACGGAGTGAGGTGGATTAGTGTTTGGGGGAGAGGAAGAGAAGTTTGCGGCATAAGGGGTAGATAAATCGCTACGGAAACGATAGGTGGGACTGGAATAGGAAATGGAGACAGTGGTACTGGTGGGATTAGGATTAGGATATGTGAAGGGAGTGGTAAGAAAGAATTTACGAGGTGTGATGTAATATTTTCCACGGACTGGGAAGGTAGTTGTAGCTCGGCTACAGAGGTTTAAGATGGTAGAGTTGGTCGGTGTGGCATGGAGGTAAATCGCGGAATTGAATTCTGAATTTGGGACTGAAGTAGGAAGGACCAAGGTTGAACGTCGTTATTGTCTTGGTTTGACATCATTCAGATAGGCACTACCCGGGGTGAAGCGTTTTGAGATTAAGCTGAAAGATGTTCGTACCATGCTGTTGGCGTGACAGAAGCCGATCGCTTCTTATAGCGGGTGAATGTAAGGGAAAATTATAGATAGTGACACCATTTGTTTGGCACCGATTTGGAGATTGCGATTGAAAATGAAATGATAATAGATTGGGGGTTTAAATGTGGATGAGTAGGTTGTTTCAATATGAAAAAACGAGAAGAGTAGGGTAAATGCAGACGAACATTACGACGTTTCAAGAGAAAGAGGAAATTATTGGAAGAAAAAATCAATCTATGGATAATTGAGGTTCAGGCAGGCGTAGTCTTGGCTTTGTTTATGTGATCAATGATTTTGGTGAAGAGAAGTTCATATTGTTGTATCGCTGCTCGGTTTCGTAGCGTAGTAAGACGGGATACAAGGAAAGCCTGACGGTTGGTAACATAGTGCCGGACAGACTTTGGTGACTACCATATTCCTTTTAGTGAAATTTGGTCCACCTGTGCAATGTTATAAAATATTCCGTAGAGGCGGCAATACGTGGAGAGTAGGGGGTGAATTGCACATGCTGGAGTCTGAAAGAGGATGCAGACTATGCGAAAGCAGTGCGATATTAAGGGTAGGTTATGGTTGGAAAGACACGACATTTCAAGTTGGAATATTATTGAGGAAAAAGACGAGCTCGATTAGTTAAGAGGGTTAATGTAGCAGGGCAATGAAAGGTTAGGAACTGATACTGTACTACGTGGACATAGATTTTGGGCTGAAAAGAGTGCGTACTGCTTTTCCTGGTTTGTAAGATGCGAGTCGTACGTCTCCTGGCAGAATGATGTCGTTCCATGTTAAGATGTACACTACAATGGGATATTAGCAAGACATAAAATTGAAGCGCTATCCCGACGGATGATTGGGATTGTAGCTTTTATGTCAATATTTCCACGAATGTGGAGGTGAGTTGGGAAGTAAGGAGAGTGGCGGAGATTGGAGGAGATTGGAGGGTTATGTTTTGACCATACCTTTTGATTCTGACGGATTGTGTTGAGGAGGGGTTTGAACTGGAGGCGACGATGTATAGTATTGAAACAAGCGCCCCAAGTTTTGAACGGTTACCTGGTAGTGAATTAGTTTAGTGCTGCACCTGGATGTATCAATCCAGTATTATGTCAGCTGCATAGGGTAAGTGTAGGGGAGGTCGGGGTTGATAAGTACGAAATAGTTTTATATCGAGTTGTAAAGTTTGATCGTTTTAGCTGAAAGGGAAGATAGCAAAAGTTCACTGAGTCCGCCAATTTTCATTGCCGGATGGAGGTAGGATTTGGTATGGTGACTTTTCAGCATGTCGTAGGAACTGCGAAGATTGTTGTAGTAGGGTTAATATTCGGATTTATTTTGCTAGTGGGGGTTGGTATAAACGTGGTTCATTTTCAGGGAGGATGCTGGTTCGAAAAGAAGAAAAATCGTAAAGGAAGAAGCTGCTGAAAAGAGGAGGTTCAAAAAGAAGCAAAAGCGTGAACAACTGCGCTGGTGCGGAGGGATGTAAACGTGTGGAAAAGAAAACGGAAGTGAAGGTGCTCAGTTGGCGCTCGTGTGCGTGGAGATTGTCGGTGGGGAAGTTGGTTTGGTTCGGTGATTGGTGCAGGACGAGGTTTCGAGTTCCGTTATTTGTACTGAGGTTTCTTGTTATTAAACGGTTTCGTTTAGTGTTTAGACTACCTGGTGTAAGACTTGTAGTTTTCCGGTTTCTTCTTTTTTCGCTCGCTACGTGTTCATTATTGTCACTCGTTAGATAATTTCTTTTTGTTCCTCAACATTTCTATGATAATCGATGATTCGTTAGACCGTAGGATTCATGGGATTTGTGCCGTTACGTCGCTTTGCATGGACAGTGTAGCGGAAAGGGAATACAGTGATATGTACGTGTTGGTGGGAAATGGACGTTACAGGTGTGTACGAATTATTAAAAATATAATAAAAATGATTTTAATCATAATAAAATAAAATAAAATATTTTTTTATTAAAATTGATTGTACAGAAGTGCAATAATGAAATTTTATAATAAACTGTTATAATATTAAGGGAGGGTTGGTACCAACTACCGGTATAGTAACCGGCAATCGTATCGCATACTATGCGATACACTGACAGTGCTTTTTAGTCATCCACTAGTCTAGTATTAACAAGTTTTTTGAACTTGGTAAGTATAGAATGGTGACGATCTGTAGGTGAAGCATGAAAAATTTGAAGGTCTTTCCACGAGAATGTTCGGAATGACGAGAAAAGCTCTGTGTTTTGAGTGAAATAAGTATACCTATAAGTGAATTCGTCATCATCGCAAACGGAAAATTGCAGTTTCCGGTTCCAAGTGCTTTCAGTTTTCATCTCTGACCAAGGCTGTTCACTTGGTGTTCGTTCGCAACAATGTTCTGCGTACCTGCTACGGTTACCTGAAACGAGGTCGTACTACTCCCTCAGTTCAGGTAAACCCGTAGTTTTTATCACCCTGTGTGCTAGTCACTATTAGTAAATAGGGAAACGAAATATTTATGGGATTTATGTAAAGTGTATATAGTACCTCAACAGAAGAGGGAGGAAATTGAACCATCTACTAGTCATAGAGAGATCAAGATAGTGAAGATAGGTGCTGTCTGCATAAATGGATATCAAAAACGTAATTGTAAAATGGTATTCTATTGTTTTATGTATCGAAAAACTTCTACAAATGGTAAGCAGTATGCATCACGTTTTCCAAATAGGGTATAAAAATTGTGATTTAGTCGTGCATGGCATGCGATTTATGTTACGAAATTATACGCTAACTTCAAAGGTTTATTTTTCTCCCCACGACGAAATGGCGCAGGACAACGATGTAATTTCAATAACGGAAATGGCAGATAGGATGGAATTTGATTTCCAACTAAATGAAATCATTGGTTGTGACAAGGCCTGGAAAACTGCTTTGACAAAAGGGACAAAGCATCACTATATCTGAAAGCAAAAAATCACGAGGTGTAGATTTACGAATATACCAAAGCGCTTACAATAATACCGGAGTGAGCAACAAATTCCTTTGAAATGCCAAAAAGCGCTGTTGAAGGAAATGTATGCACGAGTAAGGAACGTTTCTGCTGTTATTTTTCCTCATAATAGCCGTGGAATATATGAAGAATACATCCGGAAAAATAGTAACAACAAAAACATTGTAGATAGTATTGTTAGAGTGTTATGCAAATTCAAAAAGGGAAGTATCGAAAAATGGTTGTTGAGAGCATGCCTGTTTCCTCATATAACCAGCGCGGATGTACAAGACTTAATTGATGCGTGAATTGAAGATAAAAAGTCACAAAAGTGTGACTATCTTATCGATGGTACAACTGCAGATGACATGAAAGAGGATGGGAAAGAAGATGGTGGTGCAGGGAGAAATGTTATTGTAGATATCAGCTCCGGTGAAATATCACCAAGATCTAAAACGAGTGTGGTATTTTGTGCAGCACTCAAGTTAGCTCCGCCAGAGCTACTCAACTAGTCGTTTGGTGGATGACTGGTTGATTATTCTAAATGTGGGTACTATTCGAAAAACATTTTGGTCGTACTTTTTGGTGATGAAGAAATTAAGGAGTGTGTAATGTTTATCCTTCGTTCAGATAACGTTTAAAAATTTCATGGGGCACCAAAAGAGTAAAATGAAATGGGGGAAGCAAGAAACTTCCTACTGTGATACGTAAAATGGCTTCAGAAGCCATGTGGTGTACTTTCAAGAAGAAACAGTTATTCCGGATACACGGAAAATGGGAACGTTATTTCTTGATGTGGTAAATGAAATTATGAAGGGTGAAGTAAATTCCTAAGCTTGTGTGGACTACATTATGACAGGCTCGGTAAATGAAAATGTTATGAAATTTATAGGATTACTCGAAAAAGATGTTGTTGATGTAGAAAAGAAGAAAAACGTTTTAAATAAATGTAGTGGAATGAACTTCCTAAAGAAGGAAGGATGAGAAGAATGATCTACACTAAAGGTGTTCAAGTCCTCTTTCCACAGTAGCTTGTGTTAGCAGTGCAATACACCAAAAAGGGGAGAAGTGTTAGAATGTATGTGACGATTCGGCGAATGAGTTGCGCCGTTTGATAATATTGAAAAGAGGATCGGAAAGGTGGCGAACAAGCACTGTGAGGCTGTCAATACGATTAGATCAAAGAGGGGTACCGCGAGGAGGTCGAAAGTTGATGGTATTTACACGCGTAGAACAGCTAACGGTAGGTGATCTATGACTGCACTTGTAATTCGTGGTGATTGATATTAAAATCTGCAGAGACGGGTAGTGACCAGTGCCGAAGTGTATTCGCAGATGATAAAGAAGTAGAACTTCGGGGGTCAATTCAGGTCTCAACTATGCTTCGATTTACTAAACTAAAGGAAGTGAAAACGCCAAAAACTCCTTAAAGGGTCCACCTCCCACCGAACAGTGGGAGAATGAGCATACAATACGCTGGGACGGTACAAGTTGTGATAATGTAATGGTCCACAGTGATCAACGTAGTGAAAACGAGAATGACAATAGAGGGGGAACCAGTATTCAAAAGAATGATAATTTGTTAATGTTATTTGTCGATCATGTCGTGAATAATGACGCGAAGAAAGACTTAATTGAACCAATATTCAATTTGGAAGCACTGATCTTTAGGATATGGAGGGAGTTCAAAACCTGTAATTACTTCTGGATGAAAGCATACAATGCACATTGTTATAAAACGATTTGTTCCCGGCAATAGCAGTGTAGACTTGTCAGTCAGAGTGTTTCGAGTTAAAAAGAATGTTCCATCTTGCTGCTCAAGATGAGAAAAGAATGGTGGATGCCCATTTCGCAATAGCGAAAGGGCAGGTTGTACATTTTGTGTCTAGAACAATTTTAGATGAAATTGTCCCTGAGGATATAGTAGAGGCGCCGCTATATAATCAGGGGTTTCCTGACACAGCAGTGGGTTTAGTTTCAATTGATGGGGGCTACAATAAATTTTGGCTATGGTTTGGAGCAAAAATATATTGTGAAACTAGAAAAATTGGGTGACTGTCATTCAGGGCAACAGGGTCTAGAAAATATAATTATTATGAACATTCTGGAGGAAGTTATTGTGAATTTCAATGTATTAAATACGGAACCACAACTGTGGATGTGTATAGTGCGATGGTTTTTAGCAAATACCATGAAAATGCTGAGGTGAACATAGGTGTGGTGGAAGGAACAGACTGTTGTAAAACAATAAGTGAAAATTAAAATGAGGAAAACTGTGGGGTGCTTGGTGGTAATGGGAATTACACGGAGGAAGTGTTAGGAACGAGGGTCATAAAAAATAGGAAGAGAATTTGAAGAAATGAAACAGTTCTCATTGGTAGGGAAAGTGGGGTGAAACAATTATTCATAAGCAGAATGTATTGTTCGAAACGCAGATGGTACATGCAGAATCCGCGTTTAGAACAATACATTTTGCTCTAGCTGTGTCCACTGTTTCATTCATATGATCAATGAATTGATCATATGAATGAAACAGCGGATACAGCTACAGAAACTGGGCTAACAGCTGGTGATGTTTTTGTTGGAACCAATGACGTTTGGAATGGACATGATGGCCAGTCCGAACGTCATGGGTTTCGACACTAGACTTTATCTGTCACTGACTTTCCCAGTGTGAAGTAATCAATATGGTATGTGCAGTGTATTTACAGACTTGTCATACAGCCGCAGTGTTGCACTTGTATATATATTAATTTTTTAAAAAATTGGCAGTTGAAAATAATAATTAAAATAATAATTTTCAAATAAATTGGCACACACCAAAACAACCGCCGGGGGTGTGCTATTTTTTTGTATTCAACATACAAGCGCCCGACCGGTGTGTACCTGTGCAAATATGATTCCAGACACCCCAATGCCACTTCCACGAATTCCTCGCCACTTCTTCTCGGTCAGTCCTCACTCCCACACAGTGATCCATCCCATCCCCGGCTCGTCCTCACTCACGCTCCGAGCCACCGAGCCGCTCTGACCCACTGACGAACAACTTCACGTCGTGGCCATCCCCTCCGCCTCTCGTCTTCAATTAAGCTCCTGTACTGAAACACCATTGAAACGATTGAGTTTTCCTCCCTCCGCCTCCCCGCCAACTCCGCCTCCGCCCCACAGTGACATAGCATTGAATCTCGAGGGAGGTTTTACCTCCGCCTCACCGAGGCCCTCTATCACAATTGATGACATTCTGAATACGCATAGTGTTGGAAAACGGAAAAACACGTATTTCGACATTTTTGCAGAACAAGCACCAACATTGCAGGAGTGTTCTGTGGATTTTGATAAATATTTCGAGGATTGAGACATTTTGCAAGCTGTAAATGATATTGGGCTTCCTGATGGTGACCTCCTTGACCTCGTTGATCAATATATGTTCAATGCTCTCGAACATTACTTCTAAAATGGAGCCACTTGGTGTATTGCTTCATGTATAGTAAGTTGCATTGAAAATTTTGTTGGCTGTAAGCAGATGAGGGCAATGAGATAGTTCATTGTGAGCAAGGACATGTCTGTCAGTCCCAATTGCAACATATGCCGTTCTGATGGGGACGGTATATACAGTGTGCCCATGGTGTTCTACTTTTTTTGATGTTGATCTCATGAAGTATATATCACCGCACACACCATCTTTTTTAGACGTGTATTTTCAAGTACACCTTGAAAGTTTTGTTGTCTCAAAATGACTAAATCTCCCTATACACTGGCTAATATGGAGCTGCGTATTACATGTCCCTACATTTGATGATACACCACTGGGAAATAAAGAAAATGTGGTATGCCAACAGAAAGTTTTACACAAACTGAAATATACGGATGGATACAGTTACGTCAGTAATGGTGGAAATAGTACCAACAGCAAGTTTAATTGTAGCCTACGATTTTGCAAATCAACCGTATCATCTCCAGACAGAAAGCTCTTGAAGGAAACGAGGACGCAGCATGTATGAAATGGGTCCGTAACATTCTCCTACAAGCAAAGAAAATGTAGCGTGACAGTTAAACACAGAATGTAACACGATGCGCAAGATGTGAAACGGGGTCTGTCCGAGAATTGTCGATATCGAATTGCTGAACTCAGCTCAACCGGCATGTCTCCTTTTCAAATACTTTCTGTTGTCATAGCGGAAGAGGAAGAGCTTGCCTCCTACAATGATTTATACAATATATGGGAGAACGTCATGTCTTCCCGATTTAGAAGAGGCAAAGATCCGATTATCTCAGTAGAGTTGAAGCGATATATGGTAAGAAGCTGGTACAACGATTCGAACTGGGTGCTTTGAGGACGTCGACATCCATCAAAGATTGAACTGAATAGAAATACAAATGAAAGTAGAGGCCCATTGGTCCCTTTTGAAGCACCTACACCTCCTTTCATAAAACAGACCGCGCGTTGACATTTTAGTGTGGGTTTTGGATTGTAAGTTGTGTTTAAAATTTTGGGGTGACTAAAATTCAATGCGGTTTGGTTTACGAAAGCCATTTTGATGGAAAGAGTTTGTGAGGCTGTGGAAGAAATACGTCACAACAGAGCTTCAAGAGGTGTACCATAACGACCACGTGAACTATTTCTGTACCGGTCTCGCGTGGACTCGTAGTCAGTACTCCATATGCAAGCACCTTGTGGGTACAACATGATGTCTGTTATACAAGCAAGTCCGCATAAATTGATCACCTCCCTTTGTTGTCATTGACTACAATAGAGATCAGATGCGGACAAACATTGACGACGAAGAACATGTGGCATGTATACACAATTCTGTGCAGGACATGAAAAATTGCCCATTGATAGACATGAGTACTGTTGCAAAAGAAAGTTCTCAATTGGGCGAGGATACAGGCCTTGGAGTAGAGCAACTAGCCACGTGTTTTTTAAAACACGTCGGTAGCCTACGAGAGAATTCGAGTGGACGTCCTCAACTTGCGTTCGTTAACAGTCGAGTACTACGGGGACCTCAGTGGTATCGTACTGATGTCGAGCGGTCCGAAAACGGAAGATCAGCACCGAGAACATGGGATAAACTTAACATCATATTTCTTCCATAGTTTAATGTTGCCGATTATGCACCTATAAAAACTTACATATTGTGCCTTTGTTATCCCATTCATGCGGTGTAGCCATCAAGAACTTGTCTTAGATCCGTATGTGTTCACTTATTACACATAGTCTAGGAGAATTTATGCATCGCAAAATGCGATGTCATAGGTAAGTTAATGCACGCGTGGTCGGACGGGTGAGTGGAAAGTATGTAGAGAAATGTGCAACTGAGTTTTACTGTTGTTTGATTGAGAGCCCTACGCAGGTAGGGAGACAAGCCCACGAGGTTGTATGGTGTGTCACAGTGGGGATTTTCTGGATAACTCTCAACACTATCCACTATCACTCCCCGCGATCCACAAACAACGACACAGTTATCCACAACTTGTGACTGAACCAAGCGAACGAGAAGCACCCCTAACTTTCTCTAACCTAACCATTCAAAAGAATCATCCACATCAATCATCACCTTGCGCAGCTCTACACGACCAACCCATCTCTGCACTGCATCCACCGCCTTCTCAAAAGAAAAGATCGACCTCATCCCCTATATTCTCTTTTACCATATTCGCTACATTCTGCCCATCCAGCAAGAAAATTGCGTTCAGAAGCGATGATGCAACACACCCACCATCCTTAGATTGAGCAATTACCTCTGCACTTCTCTCGCTGCCATTGATTTAAATCCTCACATGCATCACGAGAACCGGGATGACCAACTCTTTCCACTTGTCCCGTATTTTTGTTCAACCTTACAAGTAATGTCTCACGTGCCTTTTCTATCGCACCATTCGCATTCAACCCCTGCTATCTTCCAGAGGCTATCGGCCCGTCTACAACGGTTCTATCAGCAGGAAAAATTCGTTGACTTTCAAATTGTATTCTATGGAACGTGTTGTTCCCACCATATTTTTCTCATGACCCGTACAATAGTACAGGTAAAATTGTTGCCCCGCTCCGATCTTTTTTACCATTTCCAATAACCACCCCTTCAATTAACCATTATTGGCCTTCCTTCTCATCAAGTTCATCAACCGCTGGCTTCTTACAGTTACTAACTGCCGCCGAGAGCTCCTCAGAATTTCCAGCAGCAGAACTGTTCGCTGCACTCGCAACGGTTGTTTTCACTCCCTTTGATGTTTTCACCCCCTTTGATCCTCTACAAATGTTCTTGTTCTTCGTAGTCGTTTACATTCTACTTCTTCTTGTTGTTTTTCTTTTCCTTTTCGCCTTCTTCGTTGTTTGTTTGTTTGTCGTTTGTTCCCACTTTCCTTTTATTCTCTCTGTGACTACACTTTCTGCATGTCTTTTTTCATACCGCAACGTATCTTGACGCAAACAGCGTCCAACCAATAGAAGAGAGTGTAAAGTCCTACCTACTGTACGTATCCTTTTACACGTACGCGGTATTTTTTCATACCGAAACGTATCTTGACACACGCAGCAAAAATATGGTATATATATGGTATGTACTTATATGTACTTATTATATATTCATTATATGTACTTATTATATTATATACTTATTAGATATACTACTATTACTACTTACATTCTATGACTTATTGTATTTATTGATTGTTTATTACTTTTTGTTTTTGTTATTATTGTTATTGTTATTACTTATTGTTATTTATTGATTATTATTATTATCACTACTTGATCACTACTTGTCATTACTACTGTTATAACTACTTGTTCACTACTTGTTATTATTATATATCACTACTTGTTATTACTTGTTCTTCTTGTTCTTGTTTGATTATTGTATCACTACTTGTTCTATTATTATTGTTTGACTATCACTAAGTGATTATCACTACTTGTTCTTATTATTTTCTCGTTCTTATTATTGATTATTATCACTACCTGTTCTCATATTGTCTTATTGTATTGTCTTATTATTGATTATCTTATTATTGTCTTATTGTTTTATTATTGTTTTATTGTTTTACTGTTTATTGTTATTGTTATTGTCTTATTGTCTTATTATTGTTTCATTGTTTGTTGTTATTGCTATTGTCTTATTGTCTTATTATTGTTCTATTGTTTGATTATTGTTTGCTGTTATTGAGTTGTTATTGAGTTGCTATTGATTGATTATTATTGATTATTATTGTTCTTACTATTATTACTTGTTCTTATTATTGTTTGTAATTGTTTGAATTGTTTGTAAAGAATTGTTGAAAAGTGACATCGGTGGCATACAGTGACTCTAGAAACTTGTCGAATCTTTTGTTATTTTCTTCAAGATACTGCATATCTCGTTTTGTAATACATGTATTACAAATTGCATCGACCCAACATCCGTATGAAATCTCACCAATCAGTAATACAAAATTAGATACCAACCTCTCAAAATTATTACCCTTCATGCTAAAGATGAGGCCAGCTTGTCAGCATTTTTGGAATTAATGGTTCTGGAATGGCCGTGAAGGACATTCCATTGAACCCCGTGTTTTAAAGTAGAAAGTGTCACAAATAGGGCATATTTCTCAGTAACATTGGATCGTTTACTTCTTCCAGTGTTGTACCGGGTCACAATGAACTCTTGTAGAGATTCCCATACTAATTCGCAAATTGAGAAGGGTTAAAGTTAGTCATACTACTAAATCCTTTTGCTTGACCTGATGCGAAAAAACTGCCAAATATTGGGCAAAGGTAATCACTTTCGGCATTGCTACTCTGAATATGTCGTGTGGTGTTGAAATCTTTCATTTGTTCCTCCCGACTAGCCGCAATTCGGCGAGGATGTTAAGTCCATTAGTGACATTAATATTGTCTGCATTGGCCATGTTGAGGTAGCCAGTTATGCTACTGTGTACTTTCAGACTACTCCACTCTGTTATATTTACATTTAGATTGTGCTGGAAGAGTTGTATTTTATGGAGATGTGGATACTTCAATTGTATAGTTACACAATTATTTCAAATTTTGTGACATCGCTGGGTCATATTTGCGTAATTGTATTTTTATTGTATAAATGCAACTGTACCGACTAAATGGGCATGTAAGATATAATTGTAAATATATGCATTTCTACTGTAGTTGTGTACCATTTGGGTAACGGCCGTATCTATAGGTACTATCGCCATGCTTTACAGTAAGTGTAACATATCTGCACTGCTTCTGACTATGTACAACTTTTCTCTAATGCGATTTGCACATTATTTCCCTTCCTTCCTACTGTAGTAAATTATTTACGAACCTCCATAGTAACGGTTGTTCTTGGGCATTCTGAATATCCCGGAAATTGGGCAAATTTGCCGGGATTTTCACAGAATTTAAAAATTTCCAGCTTCTCAGGAATAGTTATCTCTTTAAGCTCATAATTAGAGGATTCTTGCAGAATAACATTCATAAAAAAATGACAATTATTTTCAGAAATTGGTCGAAACATTTATGAAAAGATAACGAAAAAGAACACCGAATTGGAATATAGTGAATATCATTTCTGTAAAGAAAATGACAACCTTACCGTATGAAACGACTGACATATAGAACCTATGTTTCAGTATACAGTAAGTGAAAATACAGTTGGGAAACATTTCTGGCTGTCATATATTGACGTGATAACGTTCATTTACTCGCCTTCCGTAGTGAATTATGTATTCTAGGCTTACTCATGGCACCATATGAAAAATTTATAATATAAATTATAGATTGAAACGATTGTGAGAGTTTCAAGGAGAATTCTTTTGTTCTTCCGAAATATGATCATCCGCGAATTTTGGCATTTATCGCAGCATTTCAACACCTCATTTTTTGAACAAACGACTGGGCCACTTTCTTCCAGTCGTTTGTTCAAGTATTATTTGATTATAGTTGATACAGTACATAAATTTCATTAAAATAAAAAATTCTGTCCACCCGTATTCCCCATACAGGCCGGCTAGTTTAAATAAATTGGGACTGTACATAAATATCTTTACAGAAGCTTCTTACAATTTCATATTGATTTTAATACTTCAAAATTTTAAAATTCAAAACGGTTAAAATTCATAATGATTTAGCTTCTTATTTTTCATACGAACTAAAGAGACTCAAATTTCGTATAAAAAGATTCTGTAGAATAAGTATCAAATAAATTCCTTGTACAACATACCAAGGTTTAAGTACGAAAATTTTAAACAACAATCGTTTATACCAACCACTTATAATAGATGAGTAATCTTCAAAACAAATATGCTGATAACGGCGGTAGAACACCTTGAGGCCACCTGGAACAATATCCCGACATCCTAAATTAAAAACATTTATGAAAATGTCAAACCAAACAAGTGCATTAAACTTCACTTACTTTCACTATACTTACATACTTGATTCAATATCCGTACTTTTAAACCATCCCCAACTATTCTCAACAAATAATATCCCGTACTATCCGAACCATTCTTTAAACCATACTAACAAATATAACAAACAAATAAACAGATAATTCAACAATAACTCTATGATGTGGTGTTTTCGGTACTAGCGGTGAGTAGTGATGGGCTTGGTGGTTTCGGGATTGGCGATTAGACTTCTTATTGGCGGTGGCGCGTCGCTAATTTATTGGCGGTGCGTAGTGGCTATGAATTAGTGGCAATATATTAGTACTGGTCATGTGATTGGGCTTGATGGAGGTTCGTGGTGGCGGTGATACTTTTAGTGATTGTTTACTTGTAGTGATTGGGTACTTGTAGTGATTGGGCTTGGAGGTGCCATCAGTGGATCTTTTTGTGCTGGGTTGTGGTGCGTGTTGCTGCTGCATTAGTGGTGGTATCATGTGATTGGGGATCGGTCGTGGTGCGTGGTGGCCGTTTAGTGATGCGTGGCCGTGTATTACTTATTTAGCTGGTGATTTGAATCGGTGCTTGTGCGTTTTGGCCGTGTACTTAGTGCTTGTGGTGTTGGTCATTCTTGCGGTTTAAATCTAGGTGGTGCTTAGTGGTCTTGGTAGTGGTGGTGTTGGGAATTGGGATTGGTTGTGGTGCGTGTAGGTGATTGGGATCTGTTGTGGTGTGTGGTGTAGTTGTAAATTGTAAATATTATTATATATTATTATTGATTTTTTTTCATTACTGATTTTGATATAATTATTGATTTTGATATTAATATTATTAGAATATCGCTGTTTTTAAACTCAATTATATATATATATATATGTTAAAGGTAGATATTATTATCATTGTTGATATATTCTTATTGTCGCTGTTGCTTGTCATTTGATTAAGATGGAATTTTGACGAATTAATCATTTTTACGCATGCGACATTTACGTTGTGGTGGTCCAAAATTTATGCCACATGATGAATATGAGTCTCCGGAGAAATCATTGTCGCAGATGATTTGTGTACGGTTTGAGTAAAATTGTTGATTTTTATTCATGTTTTGGTGTTGGTATTGTATTACAGTCATATGAAATACATAAACCTACAGATTTAGTTTGCCGTAGAGGCAGGTTGCTGATGTATTGGTTTTTATATTAGTATTTTAAGTTTTTATTAAGACATGTATTATTATTTTCTGTCGATGTCTACTCGAAATCGAATCTAGATTTATTATAAAGTTTATCTGCAGTAATTGTAATGAAAATCAGTATGTATGGTGGTCAATAGGTTCTTTACTGGCGTGAACAAAGTAATAGTAATAATGAAAAAGTAAGCGAATCGGTCAGATAAGTAGCACTATAGAGTGTGAAACATATATGGAAGTGGTCAGTTATATGCGTTTTATGCACTTAACGAAGTGTCGAGTGATAGACGATATTTTCGACCTATTTCGCTGATACAATAAAGTACCTTTGCGCTAATTTAGGCCGGAAGGAGTCGATATTACCTCCTGAGAGCTCCCGAGGTTCAGAGTTCTCAAAGTGACTGCTAAGTCACCTTTTGCGCTGTAGGCGAATGGTTGGTTCGCGAAAGGCGTGGGGTTCGATGGTCGTTCGCAATTTTTTCCTTCGTGTCTGGGTACTGAGAATTTCGTTAAAGTAAATCGTAAATGTCTACCTTTTATTTATTGATTTCCTCGAGCTGGTGAGGGTGGTATGTATACTAGATGAATCCAATTCCATTTTGGATCAGGGCCCGAGCTACAAGTGTAGTAAAATTCTACTTTCAGTGATTGGCCAAACTATCTAAAGTATAATTTTTCAATTAGAATACGTGCGTCAGAATCGCTTAGTCCGCTAACTGAATAAGCGATTAATCCTTTTCAGCATAAAATCAGAATACTGTGTTTCGTACAATTGATTTTGTTGTATTATGCTGTATACTCTAGTGTTGTTGCCAGTGTCAATAATGTCAATAATGATACCCCTATTACCTCCCCGTGTACTACACGATTAGGGGACAGGGTAGTACCCTGTTTGGTATTCCTCTGTTTGTGTGCCTTCCTTTTGCTCGTCTTCCTTTCTTGTAACTGCTTCCTCTTTTCTTACCGTCGTCGTTACCGTAATCCTCTGCTTACATGATCATTTAATTTTCACCTGCGTCACGGTCACCGTCATCCTCCGCTTTTTAAACCATCATCCTCCTCCTTCTTCGTATGATCACCGCCATCCTCCGCTTTGACCCATATCATCATCATACTTGACGATCTCCGTTATCCTCCTTTTAGAACGATCACCTCATACTTTACGATCACACAGGAGGTCGAGAGAAAGGCCAGATCGCCAAATTTGGCAAAAAATTGGAAAGGTTTACCAATTTAGGATTTGGGCCCTTTTCCAAGTAGAACGTACGCATAAAGTTTTCGTTTTTGCAAAACTGTACAAAACTGGAAACAGTTAGAATAAATTATTTTTCCAATTCAGCGACATTTCTGTGTTAAAAAACTCATTTCCTGGGGACTATATTTTTCTTATTTCTGCATTCCGAGACCGGAACTAATGGATGTAAAAATTGGAAAAATAGGACCATTTCTGAATTGTGTCTCTAGTACTTTGTAAACAGGGTGCAAAGCATGTTCATTCAACGTGCTCCGTTTGGTCACAATATAATGTATGTTTTACGGGTCTGTTTTCAGTGCGCAAGGGTCACGAAATGGGTCCATATATCAGCAAAATAGTACCGTTTTGGTTCAGTAGGGCTATGCTTGCGATGGTCATAAATTTTTAAGAAGTAGGTTGTGAGATTATGAACAGCTCCCCCGTTATATTTTCACTCACAAAAATTAGGATCTAGTTCAGCACATCTTTGCGGTAATCAAAAGAACGCACCAAAATGGAAAGACGTATATCTAAACGTAGGAAAAGCAGATATGTAAAAGGTACTAATGTAAGAGGTAATGATGGAAGTTCCAGGAATGGTGGTTCTATCGCAACAGGAATAGAGAGATATATAAGTCGTACCGAACATTTTATTGGCGGAGTGGACAATGAGACAGATTATTATACTTTAGTTTGTGTTGATAGTAAGCGTCGTCGTGTGGTGGATCTAGATAGCGTAAGGATGAAGACAAGTAAAGTTACAGAAGAGGCTAGCAGTAGTAAAGATAGATTATTATCGTCAAAAATGCTTCATGGAAACAACCTTCAACGGTCCAACCCGGATGGTTCAGAAAAGGTAATGGGGAAGAATATTGAAGAAGGGAAATAATGTGCCGGGGATGGAATTTATAGGGCGGATGAACTGAATAAAGAATATGAGAAGGATAGAAATGAGCACAGTTCAACACCGAAAAGGAAAATTTCGGTGGCTCTAGTCTAGCCTTAAAGGTGTTTGGTGATAAAATCTTATCTAAACTGGAAACGTCATAAGTCTATATACAGACTCAAGTACGTGATGTGATGGAGGAAGTACGTGATATGAAACGAAGTGAAGGAAATGATCAACGGTTAACATCCAATGATCACTTGGTATCAATTATTCATTCCATGAATAGTATATTTCACAATTACAAGGACAATAAGACAAAGTTGGATGTGTTGCTAATGCCTCTCAAAACGTTTACGTCTAGCAAGTTATACACAAATACATTAAGAAATTTATTCTTCACCGCCGTAATAGTTATTATGAAGAAGGAAGAACCGGACATGTGTGCAACGTATAATTCGGGGCTTACTGAAGTTACCAAGTTCATTCAAAGTATGCTGATCTCAAAATTTTCGAGAGAATTAAATTCGAAAGGAACTGATCAGTGCCTAAAGAAAAGACATATTTATTTTAAAAAAAGGTTGACTTGGATGTTGATAATGAATTTACAAAAAGACCCCACGGTTGGAATGAACCATATTTCAATAGGTTCATCTATTATTGTGGTTGAGAAACCATTCTGGTTGAAACCTGGATATGTAACTGTTCCTGATATTATTTTGTTCTTTTCTGTGAAAGGTGGGGGAGTAATAGAGGGGAAGAAGAAAGGAACCCGTGAGAATTATGAGGGTAGTGGATGGATGCAGAAAGAAATTGTGGCTAGTTCCATTGTATCACGTGTTAACAGCAGACACGTTGATGAATTTAATAGAATTAGGGAGAAGGTTCGAATTTAGATGATGAATGAGTATTTATCCCTTCTAGAAAGTGAAATGAATGTTGAATTTGAGGGTATTCCTGTCAGTGACTTACCCTGGAATGATAAAGATATCCCTTATTTTACGAGTAGTGACTGCGATTATATAAATAATCCAGTGATAAGATGTACTAACACAAAGAAAAAGAACGCAGCAAAAGGGGTTTAAGTTGGAAAATTATGGAAGGCTAATTTTGAAAAACACACTGCAAGACATGACTTTTACTGTGAAATACAATCAGGTTGTCATTTATGAAGACGGGACTGAAAGTACCAGGTTATTGAGACGTTGTATTCATATGATGAATGTAGCTCTAATACTATGCATACGTCTGAGAGCGGACACATTATATGAAGAGTTTGTGTAGTGTCACAAGAATTCAAGGTAAACAATCTATTATGTTGCATATGATTTGCGAATGATACTGAAAAAACGGGCCGAAAAAATCGAAATATTAGTGTAGTATCGGATTATAAATGGAATGGCTTCATAAAAAGCATAAAGTCAATAAGAATTGAACCGTATTGGAATACTATTCGAAATGAAGTGTTGAGTATTTCAGAAATGGAATATAAAGAAATTCATATGACTGATGAGGAAGAGATGATTAGAGTATGTGGAACGATTTCTTGTATTATGAACGTAGAGAAAGCTGCGGAATAATTAAGAACGGAAGGGATTGAATAATTCGATGATCTGGAGAAAGATTTTGAAGATGCTATTATTGATAGCCAACAGTGTGTAATTGCGTTTACAGGTTTGTTATATGATTTAAAGGGGATGAAATAAATGTGAAGACAATGAAAATTAATGTTCTATCTAAATACTTTAGTAAGGTGTTTTTTAAACAAAACAAATATTTTGATCATTATTATAATAGCTATACCCGTAGGACATTCTGAATAACTGATAACAATTCTGAAGCAACTGATTTGGAACGGACATGTATACAAGGGAACTGAACATGTAGCTTTCCGAAGACGTATTTCCGATCTATATCCGTAGTACAAATTTGTCTGCTCCTAATTATGTCAGGAAGCCATTTGAACCCCAACCCGCCCCAATTATGCAGTAGGTTGTGTTTGTACATTTTGTAGTGAACATTGTTCGCACAGCTCCTGGTGCTGTTCCGGTGCCTGTACTAGTTCAAATGGAAATATAAATCCATTCATATCCTGCCATTTATTATTCATCCTAAAAACAATTGCTGTTTGATCGTACCATTGGTTACACTCAACACCAACCACAACAAGTTGAGGGATATTACTGTCCTAACGGTTTGAATATAGTGTCTGAAGGACACGAAGAAATGATATATCTCCGTTCGATTTTGTATTACAATGAACTGTAATTGATTTCTCGTCATTGGGACGTATTCCAAATATTTTGCAGAAGACAGCTAACGAAGTGCAATCTATAACGACGGAATTAGGTGAAGTTACTGAAACCTCTGACAAATTTGAGTATGTTATAAATTACCAAGATGTGCTGAACTCATACACTGGATGAATTTGTCTAGTTAATCCAACCTACAGTCAACAAAAACCGACAAAGAACTTTGCAGAAAAATATCAGAACCAAATCTGCATTTCGCTTTTGTAAACCGAGCAGGTAATGCTAGAGGTCAACTTAGGCATATATTTAGCCTTTTTAAAATCTGAATATATAATAAATCGCCAGCATCCAGTCTGCACTGACGTTCCAAATTTAAAATTCTAGTCTCCATTGTTTGAATACGCCGAAGAATATGTTTGGGTATATGAATGGTATCTTGTAAAGAAGGTCCGGCATCATTTGTAGCACGTGTTTTTTTCACAAACAATTGTTTTTATTCATCTCGCAGAATCCAATCTTCTGTTGTGTCGGTGAGCGCTGGTACAATGCTACTTTCAGATGAGCTATGAGCGTCATGATTATGTGTACGTTTTCTTCCATTAATAGGTGGTGATAATTTTTATTCGTATAGACCGTTGTCACTATCAAGAATTTTCCCTTGTTGTAACATGAAATCTGTCGTACATAATTGGAAATCATCTCTTTCGTGAAACAAAACAGATACGGTTGAAGACATGTTTGATGTTCTTGAAGTATATGCTATCTTCATTATTTTCCCTGAGAACCATTGAAGAATTGTTTTTCCGGATATACCAACCTTGTAACGAACACTGATGGACATACCTTTGGTTAAACACAACTTTTCCGGTGATATTTCGTGAAAAAGGTGTATTTGTAAATATAGGAATGGAATGAAACTGAAGAGTGTGGGAAGTGAGTAGTATGTTGATATAAAATTGTGAAAGAGGAAGAAAGGGTCAAAACAATTGTGTCAGACAGGGGTGATATGACCATTTATGCGTAGAAGGCATCAATATTATGTGGTTTGCGAACGGTCAATATTAATCTCACAAAAATACCACATGTATAGTATAGAATGTCTATCTCTGTCCGAAAGGTCCAGCACTGAATAATCCTCACTTCTGTATCTAATTTACAACCGTTGGTATGTCGCACAAGACATCCCAACGGTCATTTATGAGATCCAAAAGGTCCAGAAATGAATAGTCCTCACTTTTGTATCTAATTTACAACCGTTGATTTGTCATACAAGACATGCCAAAGGTCATTTATGAGATCCCAACGGTCATAAATGAAATTCCAACAATCATACCTGCTGGTACCGATTATTATTATTATTTCGAAATTTGGTACATCATGCAGTAATTACTGTAATTCGTTAAAGGAGATGGATAAAGATCGAATCTATTCAATATCAATCGGTCTGACTAATCCGTTGTTGTGGGAAGAGGGGAAAACTAGAAGGAAAGTTTAAGAATTGTTTTCATTAGGATATGTCGCAAATTTTGGTTTCAGATTGTCAGGAAAGAAGATATTATTTCCTCTCCACTTTGAAGTAGGGTAGAACAGAATGTGGTTCTTAAATTTCCATCGGACGCAATTTCAGTTTTTGCTCCAGCACTTGCATGTAGCAGGTCTCCTCTTGCCGACAATATTGAGTACGGTGGAATGGAGACATTTTCAGAAAACAGACCTTCTGCCAACGCTTTCAACTGACTTTCGTCTTCTTGAAAAAAATATGAGAACGATTAACAATCTATGTTGTAAATCCAGATGGTCCAGCTATCATTAAAAAATAGCCTGGTTGTTCGACAGGTCTCACTGTGGGTTCTTTACCGAATGGACATCAAAATGAAGATGTTGTCTTTCTGCACGTTCTCCTATTTTGAGAAGACGCCCACCAGTGTTTGGAATTTGAAGATCTCAACGGGAACATTTCTTTAAAGTACCCAACCGTAGTTGGCGGCCCATCATGCATAAAGCCATCTCCAGTTTGGCTCTCTCCTTCCAGACTTTTTGATATGGGATGCAGTCTATATGGGACATCATTTCCAATGTAGATGTTATTGTACGATGTTGCAATTAATCATCTAAGTCCTTGCTTTGTGAATTTCGAACAATCTCCCACATATCATTCCTCCTACCACTTCCAAGGTCTGAGTAAAATGTGTACGTGTACATGAAACAAACACCAATCTGAATCTGTCCTTTTTTCCATTATCTATAACTTCCATAATTCCACAGAATCCGGTCATAATTGTATAACCTCTCTGCTGTAGTTCTGTTCTTGCAGTAGAAAAGTAGCCTATTGCGGAAGACAGGTGGTTTGTTGAAACTAAACCCAGTAAAGCGATATTTCTGACCATACTTTCATTTACTGATATAGTTGATATA
>JAULBU010095425.1:0-26990 GCA_032358235.1 Odonthalia washingtoniensis
CAGAAATGACATGTCTACAGTCGCAGCAACTATACCAGAAGATTTACAAGAACCAATACCTGACGTGTCAGACGCTGAAAATAGTCAAGGAAATGTAGATATGAATGATATAATAGATGAAGTATTCTCTCTTAGTCAAATAATAGGAGAGAATGTCTGTTATAAAATATTTTCGGTATTCAAGAGATATAGGGGCAGGTTGGACCAGTTCATTACATTTTATAAGAATTTAGACGATAATCGTGAATGTGTGAAATGAAAAACAAAATATAATCTGTTGAATAAAGGGTCTAAGGCAAAGAATAAATTGTCCGGAAAGGGAATTAGTTACGAAGTGTATTGGAGGGAATCTATTGATTCCTTACAGTGTCAAGCTAGAAACGTTAGTGGAGACGAATTTTAAACAAAATATCCTGGTCATGGTACGATTGACATTCATCCCATCAACTCAGTATTGGTTGTGAAAGCAGCCAAAATAGTAGAAAGAATCATAAAGATGCCAGAGGATAGAAACATTTCGTCGCGTAATCTTGATGCTGATGGAGAGCAATCATTTATAGGAATGTTATATATATACAGCGACGAACTCAGACATCACTAAAGACGTCTACATTGAATTTTTATACACTTTACTTTTCTCTTCTCAATTTCAAAGAAGAATGGAGATAGCGAATCATTTAATCTCGGAAATCAATGGTTAGATACCTCCCTATTGAATTCATATCATCAGAGTAAACTTAACACGAAGGAGCAAAGATAATCGAGAAGAAATTTTTCTAGCTTTACAAGACAGTATTGGATTCATAATCATACCACTAATGAAAGTGTCAATGGAAGGGGTGGAATTCAAGACAGCAGATTTCAATACACTTCGAGGTCACCTTATGTTGTCTTCTTATGTAGCTGATATTCCTAAACCGTGGGATGTGTCGAGAATAAATCGGAACACTCACACAAGTTCTCCATGTCACAGATGTTTAGTTGGAAAAAAAGTCTGATCTGTGTCAAACATTTCGCCAAAAGGTCTGTACCTCACACTCTTCAAATGTTGCATACTTTCACAAGCGAGATAGATGATGTTTCCAGCTAGTTTAAAACCCTCTCCATGATACTATTACCACCTGTACTTAGTTTGTTCCGTTTGTTGGTATACATCCATCAGCTGATATGTATGCAATCTTTCGTTTTGAACATGTGCATAATATCTCACTGGGTATCTCAAAGCTGTTGGAAACGTACTATATTGTACCTAAAAGATGACAAAACTGTTAGCTGGTCCATAAACAATATCTCCGTAGAGGGAATAAATATATCTTTTATCAAGAAGTCCATTTTATTCCTTCTTAATTGGTTCCATCGCGAGGTGCAGTGCAGCTCACCCGGGTATCGACTCCATGCCAATTTCTCGAAATGGTATAACAGCTGGTCTTATATCAGGTCTGTTCACTTAAGATGGTATTATATTTATTCTTGAAGCAGCAGACCACGAATGCATCGATATGGTATCTCCGTTTCTGTCTGCTATTATTGATACATGTTGCGGAGATTTCAGTGGAGCGCTAGTGACATCTTTTTTCGTCAAATGTTTTGATCTTGTAAAATTTAGTTGGAGAAAGAATAGGTGACGAACATATAGTGATGAAGATCTAAAAACATTGATCAAATTTATGAATGATTTCGAGATTCTTGGCGTCAAGACGTTTGGTAAATACCAGACCTCAAACATGGGAACAACCAAATGAAATATGCTTGATCATGTTGTCCTCGACAAAAGTCGTACTGGAGGTCTTGCATATATAACAGGTTTGATGTAGGAGAAGGCATATGAAATATGTAAAGAAGCCTATCCATGCACTAACCTCGAAACGTTCTCAATCTGCCATGAGCGAGACTATTCGTAACAAGATGAGAAAAAATACATCCCAAAGCTCCCCAATAAGAGGGCTGTATCTTCTATTCAAAAGCAGGTAAATGTATGAAGAAGGCAAGCTGTAAAGCAAGATGAATGTTTCTTAGTACAATTCAAAAATTATGTGGAATTTATAGAACTTAAAACTGCTTTAAAGCTTCGCTACAGAAATAGGAGTGGTTTAGCGAATTATGTAGATCATTTGGAAGTTATAAGAGACCTAATTTAAATCATGGGTGACGTTGGTATGACACAGTTGGTAATCCTACTGAGAGATCATATGAAGGAAGCTGGGATACCGTTCGTTGAATGTTGCACGTAATTAGAAGATTACGTTTCCTGAATCAGCTCATATTACGGGCTTCACAGTACCAATGTTAAATGAATTGTAATAGTAAAGTATTCATGGAGAATGTCACATCGCATTGTTTCGGAACGACGTTTCATTCATAGTACAATACCACGTCTTGATTCTATTATGGTAGGAAGAGATAATGATTAGAACACGCCGACACCCAATGGGCACATGAGAATATGGTTTTTTCAGGCATTAGAATTTATGCGCATTCAAATAGCTGACTGCAGTTTACAATGTGAGAGACAATGTATTATCTAATTTCCATTTTTAGCTCCCAATTTGAACACGAATTAGTTTTTCTCCAAGACCTATGATGTTCGTGCAAACAAGGATCTAAAATTGGACGGAACAGATAACACTTCGAACTATATCCGTATTTTTTGGCAACGAAGTGAAGGAGAGTTGGAAAATATCATGTTATCGAAACAATACGGACTTCCACCTGTTGATTCAATACGTTGTATTGTACATGTTGTCCCAGAAGACATGGTAATTAAAAATCTCTCTATGTTTGTCAGCAGACGAAAGAAATATGAAACATTGAGATGTTGTGAATATGGATGGGACTCGACGATCTATTACGTTGATAAATTTTATCGTCCTAACGGTGAGTAATACGAGTATGAAAATTGGGAAATTGAAATGATTATAAAAACTTAACGTTACATCCCCAACTAGCAGTTATGTCTATGTGAAAAAATGAAACGACTATTTTTACAAAATCAGATACTTCACTTTTCGATATTTCTCGAAATTTAAAATTGATTTCAGTTTTAAAGAAATGCATATTCTCTTGGCTCCCATTTATTCTTTTCAAGAAAGAATTTGTTTTTCTATAACATAGATCTTCTCGAACAGATACATTCCAGGAATATGGACAGATTCAGAATGAATGTGAGAAAGCGAACTGGAGATGTAGTTGCTATTCTGAGAGGTGAGCGCGTGTGCGGCGTCGTGGTGGAGATAGTGATGGATGCATTCATGGAAAGCTTGACTAACAGCGGACATTGGAACGTTTTCGTAGCGTTGATCGTTCTAAAATAACAAGGAGCGTTGGTGACAATGTTGTGAAATGTAAACTCGATATGTCGTTGAAGAAGAATAATTGTGTCTCAAAAGACCAGGCAGAATGACGAAAATCATTGCCAGTGGATGACTCAGTGATTCGTATAAATAGAAGAAGAAACAGTTCTGGTAATGTTGTACAAACAGACTCAGGTTTTGATTGGAGTGATGAAAATGAAATAATGCCTGCTGAAGATGTAATTGCACGTAGAAGTAAAGGTAGGAGCGATGTAGTTGGGAAAAAAATTGTAAAACTCGTGGTCCAAACTTTTCACGCGATGTTGTTCCAACCATTATTTGTCATCCAGAGGACGCTGATGAAATTGAAGAAGGTCGTTCGCTCATTGAAACAAGAACGTCAAAGGGGATTGTAGTTGAAGATGGGATTATAAATGGAAGGGATAATGACAGGTATCATGAAGATGATGTTTAAGGTAATGATGATGAAGTTGTTATTGACGAAATTCCTTCTCATGTCGGTGATAGAGGACGCGCAGAAGATATAGTTTTAAACTATGTTATAGGAGACATCCTCCTTCTTTTGAAAAGAAGTCATACTTCATCCATTGAAAGAGTACTAGGTGACGAAGTTACACGACACAGTTCTACAACTGTAACTGGTAATATACTTTGTGACGATGTTCCCCGGGACAAACCTGCCACTGTAACTGTCAGAACCGAGTACTATAATGAAATGAAGAAGTAATTGGAGGCATAGAAGCAAATCAGTCAGTACACTGCGTACCAAAGTTTTTTGAAAACCACTACAGTTGGTGATTTTAACCACCAACTGCAGCGGTTTTTGTGATGTCGTGGTTTACAGGTGTAAGTGTCGGTTTGAAACCACCAACTGCAGTAGTTTAAACGGACACATACAGTGGGTTTTAAAAAGGTACAGCAGTCGGTTCAATCCATTGCAGTTAGTGGTTTGAAACCAATGCATGCTCTTGATGTTAATCAGTATCGAACAGCTATTTTAGTAATGGGTGGCTAGTTTATGAGGAGGCATCTCAAAACATTGTTTCTGGGTGGAAGTTAAAATCAATTTCTTCTCAACCAGTATCAGCATCCGCATCGAGCTGGTTACCTACTTGTTGTGATCCGGCTTCTGGGGCTGAAAAATCGGAGTGTCTGTGTGCTTCACGCCTCCAGTCGATTCTAGGCCTATAATATGCACCCTTCATGCACTTTTCATGCATTATGCTTTTTAAATATATAAGTATAGTTAATATTATATATATATATATATATAATTTATATGTATTAAAGTAGCTGCGGTAGACTTGATCGACATCATCATCTAATTCCTGTTGTGATATATTTGAAAATCATGTTCTATAGACGGTGCTGTAACAGTATCAATTTTAAGTACAGTTGTCAGCTTCCGAAATTGTAGATCGTATCTAGAAAATCGGGGGTCTCTCCTCAACAGATGTATTGGATTTTTTATTATTATTACCTTTTTTTGAAATTATACCGTATTAATTTTGAAGTTTTATTAATATTCAATATTTATATGAACATAATTGTGTTCACCCGGTTTGTTCAAGTAAATTAGTAATAACACCAGTATCAATATTCACAATTTCATTTTCACGTTGTGTAATATTAACTGGACCAAACTAAAAAGAACATTTAGATTGTGGGTAGCGTAGGAAGGGGGTAACGTCGTAGATACTGTAGAACTAGACCTGATCGGCTGAATATAAGAAGTGGAAACGACAGGTCAGAGAGCGTGAATAAAAAATAGTCTTTTATTCGTAAAGTCGATGGTCGGGAAATTATCGCAGTGAAAAATGAAAGCGAGTTGACTGTATGTATAGCGGAGAATGTATCACTGATTTCACCGAAAAAATAATCAGTATTGTACTGTAGCAAGCACTCCAAACTGGGGTTTTATCAGACTGGATCATACATGTAGTCAACATGGATTTGCATATAACAATCCAGGAACAGTCATAAGAAGTAACTAGCCATTTTTGAGATATTGCGAAACGACTGATGGGTAGAGAACGTGTACACTTGAAACTATAACATGAAATAGAAAAAAAACAAGGAATGTCCAAGAGAGAATAGTCCTAAAATAATTATGAGCCAATCAGAAGTCTTAAAAATCCGATGGTCATAAAACATTACTATGATAGCGATCATAGAATTTTCATATCAATCTCCTTTGGGAATTGAGTAATCAAAATGAACGATCATTGCGCCGGGACTCGTGTCTGGAGAGATCAAGCGGGATTTCACATGTGTACATCCAACGCTGAAGGGACTGGCAGAGAGAAGTGTTAGTTTTTTTTACCATAATCAGCTAGATTGATTGTGCCAGGTATCCAGGAAATCTCGTCAACATTGCCCATCTTGTAGTCAAACCGGATACAGTTGACATCTGCTCTGATTTATTTGTCAATCGAATTCCTTCGGGTTGATAGAAAAGTTTACAAATCCTTTGAGTCAACTATAATCAATAGTCGGACAGTAATTTGCAGAATAGTGGAGAGAGCAGTCTTGAGAGTCTTTCCGTCGTCAATTGCTTCAGAGGCAGACAGAATTTAGGCTGCTGCAATTGACCTTACAGTTCGCTGGATTTATGCGACATCCACGAAATTAGTGGAATAGAGATTCCTTAGATAGGGTACCAATTAATAATCCAGACACATATGATAACTGACCGTGGTAAGCAGAACGGCCTGAATCCGCAAAAATGGCCACAGTGATAGTATCTTTGCCTTTCGGAGGTTTCGGAAACGAAATATCAGTGCCAAGATTTTTAACAGCTCTGATTGCATCGGTTTGGGTTGTCAACAAAGGCACTTTTGCATCCGGTAGCATCTGTTGCAGATGACTACTGCAGAAAGCACAGAATGGTGAGGATGTGATTCCAAGCCAACCTCATGACGAATTCAGAGACATGAAAGCTGATTTCTCAACAGCTGACAAAATCGAATCACACTCTCGATGTCTGAGACGAGTGATTGGATAAGGTTACAGGGCTTGTGGTTTATCATCAGCATTGATGGAGCAGGTATAGTCTTCGTTTTGTACCATATTCATACCGTAGAAACGAAGGTTACCTGGCCTTGTTGCTATAGTACCAAACTTAAATATTTTGTCAAATCCTTTAATGAAGTCAATCACATATTTGTCTTCCCCAGTGACTGAAATATCATCGACAATTTTAGCAGAAAGTAGACATAGCTTACCATTTTCAATAATATAGAAGAGCTGAGGGATGACCTGGCACTGTGTCAGTCCAAGTTCAATAAACACAAGGTCAGATTGTGATTGCCATTTCGCATTAGCGTTCACAAGTCCATAGGCTGCAATCAGAAGAAGCCAGTAAACTTCCCTATCGCTTGACTCGCGAGGTGGAAGTACATAGACGTCTCGCTGAGATAATTCAGTTTGCAGGAATGCTGCTTTGACATCGGCTTAAGTCATTTTCCAACCCCAAAGTGAAGCAATAGATAAAACAATCCTCACTCTACTCGGAGAACACATGTTGTAGTCCGATTTAAGTTCGGATTTTATCGAATCTTCGTTACCATGAGGGGCAATACGTGCCTTCAATTCAAGAGTCTTGTCGTCGTTGACTTTGATTTTATATATTGTGTGGGATGAGATGACGTTGCTGTTGGGGGTAGAGCTGATTTATGTATTACAGATACGGTCTTCTTAAAATCATTTTCTTCGGCCATGTATGATTTTATAAAAAACAGGTTGCTGGCGGCCTTGAGCGTGATGAAGCATGAAAGACTTCTTGTATTACCAATATTTTCGAGCATTGAGTTTAGAATTTCTTGGTCGTTTGACTTGAGGGTGGCACCATTTGTAACGGTTGCGCCGTTGAGACAGTTAGTTCGATTCCAGATCTCATCAGCAAGTAGAGGTGTCTCTTTGTCGCCATCATCATACAGTACCTGATGACTTCCAAACTGAGCTGCACCGATCTTACCTGCATAGTGCTTGCCATCGATTAGCCAGAATACTTCAATGCGGTCACCAGGTTTTAAATTGGCATCGTCTTCTTGCAAATCTACATCGTGCGATGTACTGTCAGCATCATTATAATATTGGCATCATTTCGTCAGGTGGAATTAAAAATAGGGTCTGAATTAGAAATAGAGTCAGATTTACTAGACCCTGTTATATTTTCAGCTGACTTATTTGGCTGGAAATTAATAGTTACCATATTGTCATTTGTACCATCATTTACACCAGAGAAGTCAGCATCATAATTATTTCGTCGGTGTTGAGATGGTACCAAGTATTGAGATGGGGTACAGTTAAAATAATAGTCTAGAGCATCAGCAATTTCAGAATCGAGCTGATCAATTGATTCAACCACTGCTGATGCCAATTCATCGTCAGTAATCGCATATCGGACGTCTTCGATAGCAGCTACAATGGTGTGTCCGTTCATGCCAGGAACAGATACTGTGCCCGCTGATCGATCGACAATCTAAATTACTTGAGTAGAAGACAATTTGCCGCGCTTCAAACGACCATTCCTAATAAATACTTACACCAGATCTCCTGTATTCACAGTACGATCAGTGGTTGCACTTGTTCTCATTATCAGGTTTGGTCAAGAGAGTATCACGAGCAGCAAATAGGTCAGGTAAGATGGAGTTTGTGGAACTGAATGACACAAATGGCTTTCTATAGCCTTTCGTAATATCTAATGAAGACATTATGTCTGATCCATATAAATCATTTGAGATGCTAACAGCATTGAGAGCCAGAACAGTCTTGTCTAGGTCGGTAGATGCATGTTGAAGACGTAGAAAAAGTGGACGAATTATTCCATGCTTGGGCTCGAGGGTGTTCTTGTGGTGTCTTCTTGATGGAACAGGTCTGAATTCTATTCCGTTTATTTTGAGGTAGCCAATGAATTCCTGCTGCGCGAATGCCTGATCACCTTGCACTGAGATGGGAGGCCAAAATTGCGCAACCCATTTTGATTCGAAAGCCATAATGGTTGAAAATACAGTTCCATCGGAGACAGGATAGATTGAAGAAAAGCGAGAGTATGAATCCATACAGTGAAATAGTCGCAGCTGGTCCAAGTAGAAATGATCAATCATCACAACGTCATTTAATTGACGATTGAGTGACCCCAGCGCTACTTTGCGGGAGGGTGGAGGTGTGGACGAAGCTATACATGAAGTTAATTTGCGAATAATATCGCAAAGATAATTCTGGACGTCGTCCGACCAGATTTTGTTTCGTTCCAATAAAGTTCTAATATCGGAATAGGTTGAGTGACCACATACGTGACGGTGCACTTTGTCCACTATGCGCTTTGTTTGTGACCATGATTTTAAGATTTCACTGTTGATATTAATAGAGGCCGTGTGAGCAGTTAGTGTAGACGATAACGATTCAACTATTTCAAATTTGTACATTGCGACGTATGAGTGGAGACCGTCTTCGATCATTCCAATAGAATCTCTGATCCCATTTGCAGGGGGAAACAGTATTTTGCTTCTAGAGTAGTGGAGCACGCCACTGGCTTAGGTCACATTGCGAACTACAATACATTTTGATGACCCTTCGACCACGAGATGACGAATCATTACTGTATTCTCGTGATCTGATATCAGCGACAGGTTTACACTACCAAGTATTTGACGTTCATTACTAGAATGAGATTCAGTACCGAATTGTCACCACTTGTAATTTGACAGGGCGGTTGATATTGGATCCAAACTGACTGATAAGGAATTCTCAATATGACGCAGAAGTCGTAGTTCCGTCATACCACTGGTACTGAAAGGCGCACCATCGTTGACTAATGGTCCAGATATATGTTTTTGGTGTGAAATTACTGTACTTGCCACCAGACAACCCATAAAATTCATCACATTACCATTTCGACGAGCAGGCGGTTGATTTTGGTTACCATTATTTTGATGATTTGGGTTTTTATTTGCAGGATTTTGATTGGCTTGTTGATTATGGCTATTTTTTGAGCACTACTATTGTTGGGCACGATATTGGGAAGGCCGTCTTTACTTGAGCCATCGTTTAAGTGATCAGCAGACCAGTAGCCGTGGTTTCTGCAAGATGAGCATCAAGTTCTCAATTTGTATGCTCGGAGCTCATCTTGCGTCATCGGTTGACCATTTCCACGTGATTGGCCTCGTCTACTTTGTTGGTTGGCAGACCTGCCACGACGAGAAATAGAGCGAGGATTGAGCTTTGAGTTATTCGCGGTATTAGCTACAATGGTTGACCCAGTAGAGGGTGTAGTGGTCACATTCTTTTTGTTGCATTGTCGAAGGACATATGCAATCTTCTCATACGTAATTTGGTTGAGAATTATGGCATTCGTGTTTTTCTCTTTGATCTTAGCACCGATGGAAGCCGAAGACAGAATACGAAGGCGTTGCTGACAGTTCACACCAGATCCTGAGAGAAGCATCATAGCCAGAACTGGTTCAGGTAATGCCAGTTTAGGACCATGCGAGTGATACTTAGCCACTTGAGTGGCAAAATGTTCTTCACAGTTGGCACAAGACTCAGTCTGGTTGCGTTTCGATGAATGTGAGGTGTAAAAGTCGCTAGAGGCAGCAACCGTTACACTGAGAGGATCACGAATATGTATAGCAGAAACAAATCAGTCTACTCCTTTATGCAATGACGTCTTTCGGTATTCCACATCAGAGGTCAAAAGCGCGACCAAAAAGTTGAGAGTTGAGACAGATTCCGCGAAGTTCAGGCGCAATCTTGTTATTGTTAGTAGTGGATAGCATTTCATGGAATTTATCCCACAATTTGACAGCATGAGCGTAACCATCTTGATCACCTTTGACATCAGTCCACTGTACACAGTTGTAGTTCGAATATCCCAACTGAATCTGTGGCGGAACGGTTGGTTGCTAGATGTTCCTGGGTCCATAACTGTGGGAAGTGTAAAAAGGGGGTAACGTCGTAGATACTGTAGAACTAGACATGATCGGCTGAATATAAGAAGTGGAAACGACAGGTCAGAGAGCGTGAATAAAAAGATAGTCTTTTATTCGTAAAGTCGATGGTCGGGAAATTATCGCAGTGAAAAATGTTGACTCTATGTATAGCGGAGAATGTATCACTGATTGCACCGAAAAAATAATCAGTATTGTACTGTAGCAAGCACTCCAAACTGGGGTTTTATCAGACTGGGTCGTACATGTAGTCAACATGGATTTGCAGATAGCCATCGAGGAATAGTCATAAAAAGTAACTAGCCGTTTCTGAGATATTGCGAAACGACTGATGGGTAGAGAACGTGTAACCTTAAAACTATAACATGAAATAGATTAACAAAACAAGGAGTGTCCAAGAGAGAATATTCCTAAAATAATTATGAGCCAATCAGAAGTCTTAAAAATTCGATGGTCATATAAAATTACTATGACATCGATCATAGAATTTTCGTATAGATAGTTAAATAGAAGTTATGAAAAGTATATGGCATCCGATCGTCATACAGACATATCAAATATTCAATTTGAAGCGCAACATTTATAAAGTTATGGGGTATGTGTCAGGTGGTGATATATTTGATTTTGTGGCGCAACATGATTGTGTAACCGAATAACAAAGTTCTGGTACTATGAGATCATTATTTCATGCTGTTTCATATTTTCATTGTAATTCTATAGTGCATTGCATTTTTAAATCTCAATAACATAGATATTTAAAACCTGAAAATATAATATTGGAAAATGATTCATTGCCAAATGAAAACATTTTTGAATTATAATGTTCATTTACTAAAGGAATTAAGGATTCTTTTAGTTCTTTAGCTTTAGTTCTTTGAGTAGGATCACATTCGAAGCATTTTCTGAAGCTTTATCTATTCTATTATTTTATATGTTTACCCATCCTCTCCCCATCACCAAACCACCTTCATTTAAAAATAGTTTCGAATGTTCATCCACAATGTTAATATTATCATTTGAGAGTATAAAATATGATAGCAATTGAAAAGATTGCACAAAAATTACATGATAAAAAGCAATACACAAATAGTGCATCGTTTAATTCAAGATGTGGACAGTGCGGTATTTTTTAACTGGTGAGAAACATGCGTTAGAGAACGGTAAAGACATAGGTCATACTCAATTCGATGAAAGTTAGTAATTAAAGTTTTTGAACAATGGCACACCAATTCTGATGATCTAAATATGTCTTACTTATCTGTATTGAAGGTATTTCCAATAATTCTTCGTCTAATTCCCCCTTACGATAAACATCATAAAATCGTTTGTGTACTTAATGCCAATCATCTAATAAAAGTTTCTATTAACCATCATTGCCAGATTATGTTCCACCAGCTTGCACATTTGGACAATGTTTGTTGATACAACGTGTCATGACAATTTTATCACGTACTAAAATATCCATCTCAACGAAAAGAGTTTGAATTAATACATCTTTTCTATAACGTGATAAAGATGCTTCTAATCTACTAGCTTCTTTAGCTTGAATATTTTTGTTGTATCAAGTTCATCATGAAGAACATTACGACGAAGTAATCTCATTTAGATTTTTCCATGTTCTGTTATATTACATGCACAATATAATATTATTTGAAACATTCTTCACATCTTCTTCATTTGTTTTACCCACCAATTCTTCTAATTGTTTCATATATGGATCACGTTCATTATAAGCATTCGCTCGAACATATACAAAATTATACCTCAGTAATATCTAATTTAGGTTTACAATTCTTTCTTACTTTATCCTTCTTCATACCTTTTCCACCTCCTTCTTTCTTCACCTTTTCAATCCATTGTTTTTTGAAGATGGAGGTTCATGATGATTACATTTCTTAGTCATTTTCGATTGAGATGATATTGGTGATTTTAGGGCAGTCTGAGTAGGAATTCAAGGACATAATGAAAATTCTGGATTTGGGTCAGGGGAAACAGTTGAAGGGTGCATTCAAAACATACTTTCATCTGCACTACCGTGATAAGTTTCCATCTGCATTAGTTGCGGTGCGTAATGGTTACGAAAGTCGGCAGAACGATTAGGATTGGATTCAGTTGTAATGTTGTAGTAAATCGGAGTATGTGGTGCTACTTTAGGTTTCTCTCTTCAGATAGATGGAGGGAATTGGCATTGTCATTCGTGAAATTCTTGTTTTATAGGTGACTCTGTTCGGGTCTGTTGTGAAGGCATACCCACACTGAACGTTGATTGTAAGTTCCGCTGCCGTTTTTGTTGTTGTTATGTCTGTGGTATCGGTTAATATGATTCTACATGCATCTGGTCATGACTGTTGTCAGAGTCCATGATATAATTGTTGGGTTTCTAATTATGTTCGCGTATGTATCTGGAAGTTTCAACAACGGAGGTCTTTGTTTATCAATATCAGCTCCTCTTGCTGCAGTAATTTTGTTATTATGATCGGGAAGGGAATTTGGCTGGTCTCTTTCAGTTGCAGAAGGTTCATGATGATGTACGACAGCCAGCTCTCGGTAGTGACGAAAGTTGAAGGGTGGAAAGTTAGGAACGTGTAAGATGTAATTATCATGACGAAAGTCGCGCAATTCTTCGTCAACTATATTATCGTCGCGAATAAAGATGATCATGGTTGTTAAGGATTGAAAGAGGATGCCACAGGTAATATAAATTGAATGGAAGAGATAAGACGTAAAGTAGCACCAAATACACCGCTTTACTTCAACATTACACTTTCAATTTTGAAATGTTTAGCAGCAATTTCCATACTATTTTCTACACCATTGCCATCTTTATATATCATACCAAGTTCATGTCATGCTAAAGCATGACCTGTTTCAGCATCCACTGTAAATATATCTTTAGATTTACCATAATCATTTTCTACACCATAACCCCATGAATAACATTGACTTAAAGCAGTTTCTCCGGTGCATGACCTAAAGCAGCTGCCCTTTTATAAAGTCGTAAAGCTTGTACAGTATTTTCACGTACACCCTTACCATCTTCATATAATAAACCTAATAACAACATAGCCGAATATTTACCATGAGTCGAACCAAATTCATGAAGTTCAAGAGCTTTTTGTATATTTCTTTTCATGGCTTTAACTTTAGCATAACAATTAGAAACTTCAAGTTGTAGATGTGGTTTTAGTTTTTGATGTTGATGTTGATGTTGATGTTGATGTTGATGGTTTTTATATTATTTTTTCAGTTTCGGATGGTTTAGAATTATTATTACTAGCAATTATACTTTAAAATTTTTTATTCTTTGTGTAAAAAATAAAGATGCAAAAAAATATCCAAAAAATAAAAGCATCGCCGTTTTTTAGCAGACGCTTTTTCAAATACGGGGGAGGGTATTTTTTCGTATATTAATTAATAGGTTTCGGCCGGTCTTCGAACCTGACCTACAAAAATGCTCAGAATATAATCGGGAACCTAATAATATTATGGGAGATTATTGATTATTATATCAAAACATTTGGATTTCAAATTAAATTTCATTGCAAAACGACTGAGCTAAAGCGGTGATATAACTAAACTCCGTGTGACAATCATTCACACATTAGCAATATGTCACTAACACCATTCCCACATCCCTGCAATAGTAGATATTTGATATAAATAAGAACTTTTCCAGCACCTTTCTCAGGTCTTGAAAAAACTACTCTTTTTGAAGTGTGAATCCATGTAGTCTGTAGTGGGGTTTGAACTCCCGTGGGCCATTAGTAACCGTGCCCAAAGTTTGACAATTCACGACTGTCCTACTATAGATGGTAATAAAGCTGTCTCAGGATTTTGCCTGGTCCTCTTTCCATCTCTAAATCACCCAGATGTTACTTTTGAAGGTAAATGACACATAACACATTGCCACACGTGCACTCCTTCGCTTGCAGTATGACTCCTTTTTATTTATTTGTAATAACAGACCCAAACTGAACAGGTTCAACATCTGCACAGCCTTCTTCACACATTAATCTAATACGAGAGAGACAGTTCAACGATTCAGATGTAATTCAATATGTACATGTACATGTACATCAACTCTATATACATCAATGCCGGATGCAATTTCAAACTTTTTTGGTCCGAGTAAAGTTCATCTTCGTCATAATAGTATGAAAGTACTGCCATCGGTGGATCTAGAACGAAGTGTGTTCCCATGTACATCTCATAAGTATAGCAATGCTCGTCGCTTTGACATTGTGTGCAAGCAGGCTTTAAAAATGAGGAATAAACTCGCAAAGTATTTCTTCTTCAGTTGTTTTGGATATACAACAATTACAGCACCGATAGACCGGGACTGATAGATTTCAAAAAAAGAAAACGGAAGAGATGGAAGAATCATTCAAAACATTGTATAAGACTATTCCATATGGAACAGGAGATACATTATGGTGGCGGAAAGCTACATTTCATGAAATTTATTCGGAATGGTCTTCGTTGCATCCATTAGAAGAATAAGAGGGAGTTGATGTATTGTTCCGGAGCAAGCATGCGAGGGATTCCATAGTACAGTTTCGATTGATTACTTCGAATTAAATGAACACTTCTAGTATCTTCACACTATTTGGTCTGGATGCAATAATGACTTCAATTATCGACGGCTTCCGAGAAGATTCAGCATCAATGGACGAGACGACTGAAGACGTCGGAATAAAATCTGTGAAAGGTGGTAAAGTACCGATTCAATACTCTCAAAGGTTGACAACTCTTCTTCCAACATCAACTGCAAATGTTCTCAGTAAAGTTCTTGGTGCCTTCCGGAACTATCTCTCGAACGATAACTATTTTGCTAACTTTTGAGCTTACGATCGAACGAAATGGAGATACTATCACAAGACTCAGGAATAAAACCCGAGAGTTTACAATTGAATTCAAAAATCCTTCCCATAAGAAGTTCTTCATTCCCCTTCATAAGCAAACGTTTGCTTCCATTATATGTGGTGCACTCCGTGGAGTTGTAGATTGCGCTATTTTATATTCCTGGAAAATTGACGAATCATTTTCGAGCTTCAATAGTGATGTCCAAATCGACATCATTCATGAAAGTGACAACAAACGCGACAATAATGATCAAAATATCATAGCTACCACAATTCCGTCATTCTCACTTGAATATAACAAGGATGAGAAGGAAAGTGAAATTGAATAGGATAATAAAACAAGCTCATCGCTATAAATATAAATAAAGGAAGAATTGCATTTGATTTTAAAAATCCAATAAGACAATGTTTGGTGAGATAATATATCACTATCAGTATAACATCATTCTATTTCACTTTACCATTATCTTAACATTCTTTACCTACCACACCAAACACCACGAGGTCCTCAACCGATGTACCATTTTAAAGAAAAAACAACTCATTTTCTCAATGATGGAATCCACTGAATTTGAACAAACAAAATCCCTTCTGTTTTTCGGTAATGAGAAACGTCGTGCTAGAAGGACCTTAAAACGAGTCAATCAAAAAACTACAAACGAGGTGCATCTTTAGTTGTTATATTAGGAATGTGTAGACTAACATCGGCACGCATTGAATTACCGAATCCTGTATCATTGCGTTACATGCCTCTTTCTGAATTCATTTACCAGTACTCTGACAACAACGTATACCCAGCACTCGAGTATCAACTTTCGTATGATAACCTTCTTCTTCTGATCATCAATTCGATTCCTCCTCTACTCCACTTGGAAATACTTATTCACCTTTATGTTCCCCTCCTGTCTCCTAATCGTCCTTATTTAATACTCCCAGTACCACTGATGTTCCTTTTACCACATATTCCGAAATACTAGATGATTACTATTGGTGGATGTTTAGCAATGAAAATTATTCTCGAGACTATAAAGAGATCTGCCGTTGTTTAGATGACTTATCTCGCACCGAAAGTTGTACCAATATAACACATAGGATCGCTCTCCAAAACTTGAAGGAGGACTCATCATGAAAATCTCTGGTTCTCGACGAGGGTAGAGAAAGTATTGAAAAAGGTATTTTCGACCTGGGTAATACACTAGATAGAAAGAATGGATGCCGTGGTGCAAAATATTTTTAACGATCTAGACTAAAGAACGGTGAGGTATGCACCAGGACAAAAAGCCAGAAGCGTAATGATAGGAAAAGAAACCATGTCACCAATTGACATCCAAATTCATTTATTTGATGCAGATCCGATTTAAGAAAAAGTCAAACTGGGGAAGGCAAACAGCACTATAGAATGGACATGTCAAATACCAAAAGATATATTGCCCAATTATATACTAATAAAAACATATCTGTCTCTTTTCCGTGTGTTACTTATGTAAATTATTCATTCAGATAGAAGCAACAGCCATAGGTTCTTCGAGAAAGACGTATTTGATCTAAAGCAGAGCCGATTTATAAATAAGTCAGACCGAAGAAATCATAAAGCACACAGTTGATCAAATAGGCGATTTCGGATTTAAAATATTTTATCTAGTATTTTCCATCTGTAACTTATGTAAATGATTCATTCATGTGCTTTCGAATGTTAAATATTTGATCTAGAGTGTGCCATATGTGACATATGTAAATGATTCATTCAAATTATATTATAATGAACAGCAGTAGGTTCTTGTGTGACTTATCTCAATGATTCATTCAAACAGAATGAACAGCCGAGAGTTCACGTGTAACTTATGTTCATTCATGCGGTCCGGAATTTTAATATATTATCTAGAGATTGCCATGTGTTAGTAATGTAAATAATTCATTCAGATATAATAAACAGCAGTAGGTTCTTCTGGAAAGAAGTCTACAGTGCTACGAGCAGCTGTCGAACGACGAAAGTTCGTGCATCTTTCTCCACTTAGTTTCAACCACGCCGAAGACAATTGTTAAACAGTTTCTCAGAAAATTGTTTTTGAACAGTATTTCATAACAGTTAAATAAGAATTGAGTGATGACTTGCGTTTCATTTGATACAGAAGGAAGTCAGCTTTGCCGTTTCTGCTCCGTCTTGTGGGTGTTGAACTGTTTAATTTCGTCGTTCGTCGTCGACTGATTAAAGAGTGTTTACAAAATAATGATATTTCGTTTTACTATTATCATTTCAATTTCAGAAGAATTTTTGTAATCAGCCTGTTGAAAAAATTTATAATGAAAAATTATAAAACTTTTATAGAAATTTTATGAAAATTATATTTATAGAAAGAATTTAATGATTTAATTTCGTACATTTCACAATTATAGTACGACACCAATAACATTTAATAAAATAATTTCAAAAATGGAACGGGTAGACTACAAAAATCGCTTCTTTCAACACCCCGCTTCTTCCATCACTGCACCATCATTACCCGGTACGTTATGTCTTTACTTTTTTCCAGTTGCAAACGTAACGTCTTCACCAGCAACCATGAAACATTACAATCAACCTGTGAAAATAGATATCTAATTGACCGCATTGTTTACCTTCTTTTCAAAGCATCTAAACAAAAAATAGAGAATTGTGGACAGAAATATAAAGATAATGTTAAGCTCTCAACACCTGTAAAGAACTGAACCGATCGAAATCTCAGACTCGCAGTCAGATGACCCACCTACTCCGTCTGTCGCAAATGGTTCTGATACAATTGCTCGTGGATTCACACGCCGACTTACTCCTCTATCACAGTCACGTATCGCATCTCTATATGTTGATAATGAAGAGATCAAGACGACGCCCGTCCGTTGAAAGAATGGAAGAATCAAAAATAATATTCATCTTCAGAATCACATCTACATCAAAAACAATCTGTAAAATCTGTAGCAGGTATTCATCCATTTCAACAGAAAACTAATAACAATATTAATAATACCACTAAAAATAATAATAATAATAATTTCAATAATAATACAAATAATATCATTAACCTCATTAACCTCAATAACCTCAAGAATATCAAGAATATCAAGAATATCAATAACATTTCAATAACACGTCCACTAACATTTCATAATAATAGTACATTAACAACACCAATATCAGGACGTATAGTATAGGAAATAAAAACTTTTAGTGAATCAATGACAAGATCAAAAATAATTGCGACCCAAGCAGTATCAAATGAAGTAGCAGCAGTAGTCAGTGATGATTCATTCACATATCCTTTCTTACCAAGAACTATATTAACACGTAGAAGAGAATTTAACAGGGTTAGATGAAAAAATTGAGATCACGGTCTGAGATTCTAATTTCCTTGTTGACCACTCGTGCAGGTGGGGTAGGGTTGAATTCAAAAACTGTGGATACCGTTATATTCTTCGACTGTAAACGGAATCCGTCTGCTTATTCACAAGATGTGTTCCGCATTCAACGTGCTGTCCAGAAACGTACTGTGCACATCAATCTACTTGTGACCGAAGACAGAATTGACGCTGCGATTGTTCAGAGGGCTGTACGGTAAATAATTCCAGAAAATCATCATCAGCATCATCATCATTTGAAAATCTACCTGTGAAAATAGATAAGTAACTGATGTCATTTCTTCCCTTCTTCCACAATTGAAAAATCAACTTGTTAAATTTTCCTTTGCTATTCTGGTACGATATATACACACTTTTCACTATATAGTCACTTATTTCCACTTTCCACCAAATGTTTACATGAATCTGACTCTTTCGATTTGTTCTGTGTGAAAGTACGGAAGGGACTTATGGTGCTGGCGCTGTGGAAGGCATTGATCGTGTGATCGAACACCTTGCTCCCAAGCTAATGATTATTTTTCACGGGCGGAGGAGTTGCAGTCAAAAGAACGAAAGAGACTAGCGACCAATAATGTAGTTACAGAAATGGCAAAAACAACGAGTTTGTACTCAATCAGAGACACAAGTCGAAACACAACATTTTCAACATTGGCTTTTGATGATATATTTGAGAAGTATGAGGTGAAATTGGAAGGTTAACATCCCAATGATATCAACATGTCCATTTCATATGTCTTAGATGGAATATTCTTCTCCGTTCTTTCTTCGGAGGATGATAACGCCGCACTAACCCATGGGTTACGGATTTATGGGCACGGGTTGCTGCTTTCTTCGCAGTCATGGACCAAAAATGACTTTTTCAAGTTCCGAGTTTTGACGCTCGTGGTGTTCAATGGAGTGAGTAACTGGGTCTTCCAACCACCTTGAAGGTACCAATAGTACTCCTTGTATGTGTAACCGCTTCTCAAGGATTGAATCATGTTTTATTCACAGTTTCTGGCCCCCTTCCTTTCCATAACAAAGGAGTTGAAGCAACTGAGAAGATCGCCCAGTCATCGGTAAGTTTGTCAAATCTTCCTTCGGTTGTATTGGATGGAGTTGTAAAGGCTATCCGAAATCTTGTACCAAATCCAACGTTGACAGCGACTGGTGCATCACCATATACAAGGTTCTGCACAGCATGGAAGAAGAAAAAAGCAGTACGAATGGATATTTAAATCCTTCCTATTTCGTTGAGTTTAGCCAGTGGGCAAGTTGTCGCTTTGTTGAATCTCGAGACAGTGACAGGTTGTTTTGAATGGACTGTTCAGTTTTCATCGGCGTACATCTTTGTATGTCGGTGAGTGCAGCCAAAGATTCACTTTGTTTCATGCGCATACCGATGACGGATTTCTCGGCAGGTCAAAATCTTTCCATGATACGGTGGTGATTGCCCCTACTGAACACCGCCTGATTTTATTTGGCGCAAATATTCAAATAGGTGTGCTAAATATCCCGCTCGTCATCTCTGAACAGTATGCAGCATTGCGATTGGCAATACATGCAACATATTCACATGTCGTAGCTATTCATCGTTTTGACAGTATTTCAAAACCTGTGCCGAATATTTATTGAGTGGATTGTCCTTTCATTGAAATTTTGTAAGAAAACTCGTCACTGTTTAGTTCTCATCATGAACAAATTACGTTTGGTGTGAGAAGGTCATCTCGAGTCAACTCTTCTCACTTAGTAGAGTTGACAGAATTGGTGCCTCGTACGTGCAGAATTTTCCCTCGAAAGAATGTTTTCATCGTAATTCTCGAAGCAAAGAACCTGAAGGATATTAAAGTGGTCAATTCAACTCCTTTTCCTGGTCATTGGAGCGGTGTGTCCTTTACTTTTGAAAACAATCAGAATGATGACTTTGTATACAATGCAACTGAAAGAAAAGGTTGATTATTGGTAGAAAAGGCGAGTTTGAAGGTTTTGAATACAAGTAGATCCATCAAGTGGTTGGGAAATTAATTTGATACTCTACAAGATATTACAAAGAGTATTGGCTTTCAGAGAGGTCTTAAGGACAGTATGAAGAACGTCAGTGTGCCTGCGTTCAGCATTTCCTCCTAGGTGGATATTGAAAGTACGAAATAAAGCAGAAGTATAACATACGTTGATAAAAGCGATTAACAAATTCTCAGGTCAATGGAATACTCTGAGAAATTATGTTAAGTTTTGACCTGAACGAGACACTTCAAAACGAATGGCTAAGACAATAGCTGCTGCTACAAAGACCTGTCGCTAATAAAAGGCAGCCGACAAGATTTCAAGTGCACCCAAACCATTGAGACAAATGAACATAAATGCCACAAAATATATCAAAACATCTTCCAAAACATTTTCGGGGACAACAGGTATTTTTTGCAGCTATTTTTGATATGTTTATGACAAATTTACAGACACTATCAAAAATGTTTTGCATTTGCCAAAACACTTTTCGAGTAATTTCGAGACCCGGGGCTCGAACATCCCAATATGGTTTTGGACAAAAAATAGGTTTACAATTTTATCCAACATAATAAAAAAAGGAAAGGAATGTAACATTTAGCGCACTTCTTGGTCGTGTTAGTTCATATTACACTACTACTTTATCATTGTAGTAGTTATTAAAAATTTCGGAAAAAAATGAAAAAAATGACGCAGTGCCCGAAAACAGTCTCGAAATAACCCTAAATTTTAATTTATTCTTTGGGCGTTTTGGTAACCGAAAACAAAAATATTTTGGCACTTTTAGAGAATGAAAGATAGAGACGTAAGGCGTTGGATGAGAACGTGAAGTATAGTGACTCGGAGCAATGATGACACTTGTAAGGTGCAATTGTTCGGCTCTCGCAAGTGAGGTTAATTATCTATCGTAGCCGGAAGAGGTTTCGTCAACGTTTTTAAAAAAATAGGTTCAGCGTTAGGTTCAGTCTCGAAGTTCTTTCTCATTATTATGATTAATCAGGTCCTACCCCGTTCGGTGGAAAAGGTGTCGTACTGCAAGGAAGTACACGCGTATTTATGTGTCGATTAGGACAATCTAGAATTGGCGCAAAACATGACAAAACGTGACAACTCCTGTGAGCTCAAAAGCTAAGAGTGACCATACATGTAAACTATGTTGCGCCACTATAGCATCGTTGTCACCTTGTACCAAACACGCAGATTCAGCTGCATATATAACATTTCCAATATAAGTCACACATGATTTTGAGGCTTCCCGAAGGTGTTCAAGTGCAATAAAAAACAAATAGATATTTCTATCATTCTGACAGTGTTCTAAGACGAAACATTGCTAATAAGACGTTACTGTAGATTTCTTAGTATCTCTCGTAGGATATCTCAGTCACCTTGCTTCTTGTGCATCTTTTCGTACAATGCGAAACAATAAATTTAATACAGTTAGTAAACAACATGTTCATTCTTCGTCACTCCTAAATAAATTTGAAATTTCCGTGCTTTAGTAATTGTTTAACTTGCCATTTCCTCACAATCCGTTCCATACAGAATGTGTGCGGAATTGTTATTGTCATAAAATTTTAATCACAGGGAAAACAGCTCCCATATTACCAGGTCACAACTTTAAGTCTGCAGTACAATCATTTGCAAAATATGAACATTGTGAATACAAACGTAATATTGAATTCGATTAGCCACCCATGAAAGTTTTGAAAAATCATCAGTACAGTATAATCACCGTAATGGTTATGACATGTAGCACCCAACGCCCTGCGTCATTCGTCTACGTCATAACCATCATCCATCGAAAAACTGCGTAATAATGACACAGAAAATGACAGAAGTTGGTTTTCCCTCTACAGCATGTTTGGTGATCACTTTCAGTTTCATTAGTCACAAGGCGCCTAAACTTTTGAATTAGAAAATCATATGCTTGTGAACACAAATTTCTATATTCAACATAACTTGAACCACAGTAGAAACTTCATCCTACGTCATTCTGTGAAAAGAACTGGACACCCGTGGCTCAATCTAGGGAATTATACAGAACCATGAATACTGTATGACACAAACTTTCATGGCATAAATGATTTCGGACTTCTGTTTAGTTTATGCTGATGAACACTGATGCATAAAAACGGGGGATCATGGCGAAATGCACAACTTAATGAGAAGTGTTTTTGACAAATCTGGTGCAAACTTTTGTGAAATTATAATGAAAAAATGGCATATTTGATTATTTTGTAAGATATCTCTTTTAATAAAATGGTTCAAACGTGTTTTGAAAGGACATGTTACTAACTGATGTTTTAAAAAATCAGAGTACCAACGAAGTACTCTGACGAAAGTGACACAACTTGGAAAGTTTGCCAAAAAACAAGGAAAGGGATCGAACAGTTGTTATGGTAAAACGTAATTACACGCAGAACAAGATCTAGGAGTGAATTTGAAATAGAAGTCTTTACTTCCCGATGGCAATTAAACTTGAGCTTGATCCACTCGTTCGCCACTTCTACAAAAAGCTGAAATACGTCAATCTTTGACGTATTTAAGCTTTTTATCATCTTGAAGATAACTGAAAGGTAACGACAGTAAGAATAGTAATTAGCACTGAGTGCAACTTGAATATTTTTTCAGAAGTTAAAGGTGAGGACAACTGAAATCGGTACTGTTGCCGATCGCATCTGGTTCACCATCGGGGAAACTACCCGAAAAAACTAGTTTTTCAAATATATCACAGCGTCTACCGATCTAAAACTGACTTTTTATATCCTTTGCTGCTTTCAAGTGGGAACAAAAATTGTTTCTTTGTCTTTTAATCAACTTTTGATAAGAACGAGGAATTCAAGTGGAAAAGCTCGAACTAACGACCTTTCCATTGCAAATTGGTTCTTTTGTCCACTGATATGGTCCACTGTGCTACATTACCTAACTGAATTGATATCTGCGACTTGTCTATACGATCACATTATCTTGAATACAGTTTGTACCAACAATGCTTAAACAATTCTTTTATTCTTAATGCTATATAATCAATAAACTCGGCTCAAAAGAACATGGGGTTTCTTTCCACCAAGATACTTTCATTGTCAGGAAAGCGCCACTTTGATACTCTTCCAACTCTAAAAAGTACTCCGGATTTTGTACACAGCAGTTTGTATCGTGTTTTGTGGGCTTGGCGATGCTTGTAGGTAGTAGAATCCGGAGGAAACTTTGCGGTGAGGATATATTAAAGTTCCAAGGTTTCCCGGAAGGACTGGAAATGATTTATAGAAAAATATACAACTATTCAAAACATGTCGTAGTGATTTATTGCACGATAGGGTACAAATGTACGCAGATGCCATCCATTCAAATTGATCACCTCTTCACCAATGTGTGGGATTTATGGATGGAACCAAAAGTCAAATGAAACGTCCTGGTGCTGCCATTCTTCTACAAATTGCAATATATTATGGTCACAAACCATTTCACTACCTTTTTTACAAGACCATCATAACTACTGACTGATTGAAATTTAAGATACACATTCTAAAAGTAGAATTTTGGTAGAAGCAATTCCATAACTTTATACAGAAATAGAAACATAGGCACTTTGTTACAGGAACCACTTTAAATTTATTTAGAATATTACTACATATTCGCCGACCAGGCGTATATTATTCTCCCATGGCTACAGGTAGCTTGTAATAAATCTTCGATAGGGGCAGAGAAACTTGCTCGTAACTCTGCTATGAATGCAGCACGAACTGCAGCTGAATGGTCATATCTATATCGTGAACAAATCTGGAAAAGTCAAGACTAAAAAAGAAATCTGAAAGTGCGTCTTTCTACAAGTTTTGTAATGTATAAATTTTCTGCGTTAATTTGGAATATAAACATTGTCCTTCGACATGGTGGTCAAACACAACATGTTTTCAAATGTTCACCTCCAACTTCACAACTTCACCATTCGAATCATATTTGGGTGATGAATGCTTTGTACTCCAATAGAATAAAAATCTGTAGCAATTTTCCCATTCTTTGATTAATGCTATCCTTTCATCTTGTTCTATTTCTTGTCTACACTCGTCTAATAAAACACCTCATCCCTCGAAATCATGTTTTAGCGCTGATTCGTTTTCATGATTTTTAATTCTCTTGTCTTTTTTCTCCTCCCTTACCTTTTTGAAAGAAATAAGTTCTGCCAATTTTCATGCGTGTTTCAGAGTAATCTTTGCTCTCCACAATAAGTCTGTTCGTAAATTAGACGTAATCATCATCAGATTCTAAACAAGTGTTTCATCTTTTTGTTTCTCTACTGCATGTAATTTGGGATATAAAATATCTTCCCGCTTCATATCCTCCGGTTATTTGACTAATCTTCTTATTATTTTCAAATGTACAAACTTATTACCCTCTTCTGAAACATTCAAAAACGAAGTGTAATGCGAAGTGCCCGAAGTTATCCTAAAGTCGAGCACTTCGGTGACTTCGGCATCTTTCACTTCGATTTTCAGGGATTTCACCTCGGACATTATCGAAGTGCAGCTGAATTTGTGCATATTTTCGAAAAATAACACAGTACGAACTTGGAATCTTCACCAAAATGTCGAAGTACTTTTAAAAAAGTTGAACCGAGTTTACATTGAAACGAAACTTAGAAATCAATTCGAAGTTAGTCAAAGTGGAAAATACTATGAAAAATGAAAATTAGATAAATAAGAAATTATTCCGAAAACAAATTAGGGTAACTTGTATTTTTCGAAGTGCGGAGTAAATGGCAACATTTGTTGATTTTTCTGAAAGAAGTGAAGTAAAGTTCTTGAAATTAATTGCACTTTGCAATCTATTCACAGTACACAACTTAAATTGAAATTGTTGTTACCACCTATTACAACATATCCGACAGATTTTGATATCAACAACAGAACCGTTGCACATTGTTATACTGGCTGCAACGATATATAACGCTTCACTATCATTGATCCAAGCCAAAAATGAGGAATGTCGTTTAGACTAGAGGGACTGAGAGAAGAAAATCGACAGACGCAGGTAAAGATTTAGGAAATGGAAACAACCGAAATAGTGATGATCGTCCACAAGACTTCGGAAGTGTAGAGAAAGAAGTCGGGAAGAAAGCAACGAATATGCATGTGTTTTTCAAACATAAGGAACGTAAGGTTACGCGTCGTAAAGAAGTTTTATCTAACATGAGAAGAATGGTAAGATCTGTTGAAAATGAGGTAGTCGGCAATAATGAAGAAGTTGTGTTGAATGAAGAGGAAGTAATAAGATATGTGTGGAACCCTGAAAGGAGTAGTAGTAGTAAATATATAAAAATAAAATCACTGGAGAAGGGAGGGATGTCCCTGTCAGGAATAATATCAAAAGATGTGTGAAGGATAAGAGAAGGGAGTCATGCAGGAGATGGTGACGTATCAAGTGAGGAGGGAATTTAACCTGTAAATTAATCACCATGTGCGGGGTCTCATGAAATGGATATTAATTCTTCAATCTTTGTACTACATGACGAAACTATAGTAAGAAGACGCCACCGGGAGAACAAAGGGATATTCGTGTTCCGCTTACAGGCCACAGTGGAAGGGAATTGAGGAGAAAGACAACATATCAGAGTTGTGTACAATGGTGAATCACCGTTGAGCGGGGGTTTATTAAAAAAGGGTTGGTGTATTAAATATAGTGGATTTGTACGAGTTAAATGCAATGAAGAAATAAATACGTATTCATAGTCTTATTCAACATGAGCTTGTTGAAACTGTTAGCATTTGGAAGGATAAATGTAAATAGAAATAGGACGAGATAAAGAATTTATAACTGGAAAAGGTAGCGTACAGTCTCATTCCTGATGGTAGAAGCGTGTCGTTAGTAATTGGGGCCAAAAAGAAGAAATGATCAAGGAGGGAAAATACATCAATGGAGAGGTTTATTGGGGAGATGTCTGATGAAAATGTTTCAATGGATTTAGTTCGATTTATGTGTATATAACACGAAAATATGTATGTTTATGCACGTCTGTTCACAGCTGAATGCTGTTTATCATCATCCTCTGATATGACTAGTACCCTTTCCTGGAATCCGAGCGTCAATGATGTCAAAATCGAACGGCAGTATGACTAGAGAGGACGTGTTGTTAGTATTATAAAACGTCATTGTGTCAACGATTTATCAAAGGATCAGTTTATTCATCCTTGTGGATCTAATTTCACAGATGGGACTTGCAACTCCGAAGGTAAGTTGTACGTTTTTCATATGTCTGTACCGATTTACCCGATGAAAACGGTAAGGGAATATAATCTTGAGACGAATGGCATGTACATATGCAATATTGAAAGCGTTCGAAACTTTATTGTACAAGCCGCGTTGACAGGGATGAGAAAGGGTAGGACACAATCAGAGTATAATCATTCTGTTGAAAAGGAGGTTTTTAATACAGTCATCAAGAGTTCTGCAATGTTATCTCGTTTCCGAAAGTCATGTGCTCAAGTTGTAAGTGCTCA
>JAULBU010095536.1:10093-26978 GCA_032358235.1 Odonthalia washingtoniensis
CATTATCACCATTATCATCATTATCATCATCATTGTGCTGGATATCATTGAATGCATCCTTATCATCGTCTTTATCCTCATTCCCGTGTAAAACACAATTATTTCAGTTCTAATTGTTCACATTAGCAGCACCGTCATTTATTTCATTTCCAAATCCATCATTGTCGTCGTCAACAACAACATAAAGTCGTCCCTGATGCATCCGAAAAACATTCGAAGCGTCCAACTGAAACGAAAAATACTTCAAGATTTCCTTGTTTGAGTTGGACGAGTCGAATGTTTCTCGGATGCAATAAGTTAATCATAGTCCGGCCCACAATACGTTCTGGTGGAAATGTATCACCTTCAGACACGGTGGACGGACGAAAGTGAGCTGGAAGGTCAGACAAAGTACGAGGTTCTGCACTACGTGAATAGAGTGCTTCTTCCACGATGTCACGAGCGAGTGTATTTATCTAGATAGACACGCCTCGTACCTGAATGTTTCCAATCAAGTCCGTTTGTGAGATATCCAAATCCTCCCGCAGCATTGCAGCGTCATGGGAGCTATGTACATGTACGACGAGATTTTCGGCTGAGGTGGACTATGGGCCGTTTGAAGCGTCTATGTCATGGTCAAAATATGGAGTGTATGGAGTAATGTGGCGGTTGGGTAGTAGGTTTAAACTTCTTCGAAAGAGAGTGTGGTAATAGGGTGAAGTGGGGATACCTTTGATGGTAAATAATGAACTCGATTTGTGAGTATGATGAATAGTGTCATCTGCGGTGGGTACATAATGTCTTCAGAATTGTCTGGTGTAATATAAGATGACATTTTTTGATGTTGACATGTAACCTTTGATTCTGTTACGGTTATTGCAATTGATGTATCATATTGTTTCATATTGTTGTGTGTGCTGTTGTCCCTCATCTAGTAGAAATTGAAAAATGGAAGAATGTGTCACTGATGACACGTCATGTTGTTCATTTTGTTGAACAAGAGATGTAGAAGGCTGTTTTTACGAGCTGCACGAGCGTTTGTGATTCGAGTACGATCAAATCGACGTTCAATTCTATCCAATACACCCCAAGGATCGGATCTTTGAAGTTCTCCAGCGACGTTAAGAATGGTTGGGCGGCTGGTCCAATGATGCACAATGGAGGCGTTGGAAGACAGAGCCAGGACAGCCAGTAGAACCATACCATAATCGAAAACCCATCACCCACCAATGGCTTATCCACTGCCAACAGACTCAGATAAAATTGAATTTAGTCTTGATTTCCAATCGGACGACCGAATTTACTCTCCACGTCATGACAATCATGAAATTAATGAAGATGACAGAAATTCTTCTATAGATTCAGATCTAAATGCACATTCCATAGACTTGGATTTCTTGATGAAATGAAAGAATATTAAAAGTACATTGCCGAACTTCATAAGCATAATTAATGATATTACTTATATCATATGACTTCCATCTTCAATTGGTTGAAAATTTTTGTGAAGATTTCTGACGATGGAACAGCTGCAAATTGCAACAATAATTACAATGAAAGTGAAAATGTTCCTCCGTATGAAGTTGGGATTTTCGTAAAAAATTAGAATTCTAATTGTTTACGAAAATTCTTACTTCATAACTACAATGAGTTTTCAAAACTATCATTTTGATTATGATTTTGATTCAATAACTCTTCATATGGGCGACAACAGGACCGTAAAATTCACCGACGATTAACTGTTACATCGTACCCCCGCCGCCGATTGACTGTTAAATGTTTTCTCCTTCGTCCGCTACCACACTCCGATATTCCAAAACAAGTACTTTCTTTACTAATATCATAGTACTACTGCGATTTTCAACTATCACAGTTATATGTGACATCTATTACATCCCAAAATGTTTTACATCATCTATCACCAACCAACACCGAATTCATCGTTTATGTTATATCCCATTATTTTAGCAACTCCTTACATCATGATACCCGTTTATCCACTACAATTGGTGTACTAGCCAATATATAGTATATAATCGTCATCGTCTTCAGCAACATTCTCTACTTCAACATTTTAACAACATACGTAATGTCTTCATATGCGGCTTCATCTGCACATTCTCTACAAAACAGTTCCAGAGATCAACATGATACTACCAGCTCGGATCTGACTGAGGTTTAATTCACCCTTTTCCTCCTGTTCCGCTTTCTCTAAATTTGCAATAGTGGCCAATTCAAAAAAGCAACTATAAAAATTTTAACTTTCAAGTTTTCCATCGTTGGTCCTGGTCAACCCATTACCAAATCTGGGTGTCAATTAAGATCCATTTCGAGCAGAAAGAAAATAAAATGACGAAGCCTTTAAGACTAAGCACTTTCCTATCAACAGGAGAAAATGGTGACTTAGGTCCTTGCAGAGATGTGTTCACAGCAATTTCGGTAGATAGCCAGCTCCTCCCTCACAATATATATTTATGAACGCACATATTCACCAACAATCGAAGTGTTGCGGGACCCATTGAAGGATAATAATTCCTCAACCGGATGTTTGGTCGGTCCAAGAAACATCCAACTCATCATTCAGACCAGTCAAAAAAGAGGAAAAGCGTCTCCATTCAATATGTACATTTCAACAACTTTTGAATGCCTTGTGTTCTTTCACAGCATTTCAGTCTTATCGCACTTTTTCAGAGACAATAATTGGAACAAAAAACGTTGAAAATATCTGGAAAATATTGAACATTTCACCGGAACAACAACTGGGTTCATTTGTCAAAGACTTATTAAAGCCTGTGCTCGGCTTGTTCACTCAATCGGCATTCAACCAGTGAGTACATTACTTTCCCCATACATGTATCACAACTTAGACACTTCTACATTCAATGTTCTTTCGTCCATAGATATGGTATTTTTCTCTTTAGCACAGGAGAAAACGGTCACAACTAACAACGGATCTGAACATGAAGAAAAATTGGAGTCTCTTGATGCTTGGAAAAACACAATTGTACGAGTTACTTTATTTTGGTACATCACCGACTCATTTTAGCAACCTGGATGACATATTTGTCAATGTTACAATTTATGATGTCGATTCCAATATGGAAACAGCTCCCTTCTTGGAACCTTTCTTCTGCAAAACAGACTGCTTTTATTTCCAAAATTCTTTTTCGACCTGCCTGGTCATGTGAGTGAGGATCTGAACATCACCGTTCCACAACTTGGTTCGACTCCAATAATACCGCTGCATGAAATTACGGATGTTTCCACTACTTCTACAAAGCGTAGATGGTCTCCGTGCATCGCTGAAGACGGAACAAGGAACAATAAATAAAAATATCAAGGAAAGTGAAGAAAATCACGATGTTGAAATGTAAATAGAGCCATAAACAACACCGGAATCAAAACCAGATGTGGGAGCTTATGATTAAATACACCCTACAGCTTCAGTTACAGTGACCATAGAGGCACATGATGCAATAGAATTTCTGAAGAAAAGTATGCAGATATATTGCTGTTGCTACAACTCCGAATTCAAGCCATCATTGATACACATGAGGGTGCTATGTGTAAGACTTTACATGATAAGGTGGATTTAATTCATGCAGACCCTCCATACAATATTAGGTTCGATCAGGACCGTCCGAACTCAGAACAAGATCGATTTGACGATGAACACATGAAATAATTCTTGGATTTCTGTGATGCACTGTTGACAAAGGGAATTCATGCACATATGTTTTGCTCCGCATTGCAATTCTCATTTTGGGTTAATCAAATCGAGTTATTAAAATTTCTCATACCATTGAACAACTCGGAAGAAGATGATATTGAGAAAGATGTCAGGATGGAAATAAGTGTCTTCAGTGTGGAGTCTAATCCCCTCTACTAAACGAAGAAAAGGGGTTACTGTACTTCGGATCCAAGGATCCCCCGTCTGTCCCATCTTTCAGTTGTTGAACAAGCAGTCCACTTTTGGAAACATTGTATGGAATGGGACCAAGTATTGAGAAGAGAAAACTACATTTGTTCAGAGTCTATTCATTCTGTTCATCCCGGAACATGGAATGAGATTAACAGCATCCCATGGGTGCCTACCAAGGAAAAGTAATTCTTACGAACGGAACAACACAACTTGCTATTAGATCAATTCTGCAGCCTGAACAAAATCCGATAAAATGGATGATTGATATTATTGAGAAATTTACACATGCCAGTCAGTTGGTTGTGGATCCATGTGCCGGTACAATCTCTCTGGTAATGGCATGTATTATTCTCTCAAAGGACAGAAAGTTTTTTGGCGATGAAATGGATGAAACTTGTTTGGAATGCTGTTGGATTCCACTGCTTGCCTTATTTTCTCGACAGTTACTCAACGATGAATCAGATATAGTAGGGACGGAGGAACAGTTTTCTGTAGCAAGATTATTTCTAAAAGAACTGGAATCGATTGAAATGAAAGGAAGAAGAGATGTATGGGATATCGCGGTTATACTTGCTTTAGTTCAGACTTTTCGGAAGTATATTAGCCAGTTACTTTGAAATGTCGTTGGGGACGATATGTATGCCCCGGGAAAAAACTACTATGTTTAAATGTCCACCCAACGATTGGCTCAATTCGGGCGTTCATATGGCCAAAAACGTGAATAGTTCCCGTGTGCATCCACTCCCTTTCACCGCTTGGATGTAAGCATTCAATTCCAGAAACACAGGCTATGCTCTATAAATATATAAGTATTGGTATTGATTTGATGTAGAAGATGTGTATTACTGCTGAGGATATGTCCATTTTGATGAAAGATTCGATGAAGATGATTATGATGGATTGTTGATCGTGTTGATCTTCATGTAAGTGATATGAGATTTTGTTTAGTATATATTGATGATGATGATGGATCAGGATGATGATGATTATGATGAATTGTTGATAATAATGATTATGGTGGATTGTTGATGATAATAATTACGATGGATTGATTATAATGATGATTATGAGGATTGATGATTATTATGATTATGATGGATTGAATATAATGACGGTGGAGGGGTCTTCGAAGTGATTCCAGTATGAAAGCATATAAACTCTAATTATTAGTTGTTATTGGTATTATTTTGAAAATGAAGCAAAATGAAAAATCGTCCCAAAAAGTATGTAGTATTCGAGTTTAAATTATATTCATTGCAGATAACGAATATCAGCATCGACTCATGAAGCCTATATATTAGTTTCATTAAACTAAATATATTGTCTCCAGTAAAAGTTAATGATGAGGCTGGAAGTGTAATAAATATACGTATAACTGAAAATATTTCATTTATACGTGCAACGGGAATTTACAATAGTTGTGTACTCAAGGTTTCGATTCTTCAGTCCGCCAGTTGGATGTTTCTAAATCTAATATTTGTCGGAAAGGATAAATGTGATATAGTTATTAGTTATCTGAAGTTTTTTATTTTAGTAGATTTGTCAGAAGAGAGAGGTATGGTGTAGTCTAATTTGGGCGAAGTACTAATTGAGTTGGTCTTGGGGTATGTTTCCCGGATGAATTTACGGAATGTAGGGCGTCTTGAGACATCAGCTTGGTCAAGCCGTCGGCCAAGTTGTACTTTGAATGGAATTGACCAATTCCGGATATAACACCCCTTCTTTAACCATCTCGGGCAGGGGCTGTGTCCAACATGAAGGTTTTATCACTTGGCGTGGAGCCCTTTGAAATTGAGTCGAAATGTGAATTGTTGTCAGTTAGTAGACGTAGCGGGAGTTGGTGATTGGTGAGGGCGGATAGTTCGCTGGAAAGAGTAAGTGGCGTCTAACATTTAGCTGAAGTATATGACGTCGGACGGCATATCTGAGCGACCAGTACGCATTTACTTGTAACATCGGAAGATAAATGGGATGCCCTTCTCTGTACTATCACCAATAAAAACAACAAATTCAAGTTGCGAGGATATGTCAGCATTGTGGGCGAAGGATGAGTCAGAGTATTCAAGAACTTGAATCTGATTGGTGATAAGTTTTGGGAATTGTAAAGAAATAGGACGAGTGCGTGTGTAAGTTGTGAGAGAATTGAATTTTTTGAGGCATTTCGTGGTTGAAGAGCTGAAGGTCAGCTCCGTGATCTGAGATAGGCGAGTAATTCGAAGGATACAATCTGGCCTGTTGTGAAAAAGTCGGGCCAGTTTTATGCGCAATGACCTGAAGTCTGAAAATGTTGAGGATGAGTCTAAGCTTTCAAATTTTCTTAAGTAGTGATGCTTCGTTTGTTGCAGAAGTTGATTGTAATATTTTAGATGGAAGCCACTGAAGTCGTCAGGAAGGTGAACATAATGAACCATCTCTGACTTGTCCTTTGTGAGCTTGGCGAGGAGTTTAAAGTCGTCATTGTCAGCTCTAAGAAGGTCATCCACGTATGTACCAAAAACGTCGCAGAGACGCCATGTTTCATAAGAAATTCGAGAGAGGGCTCAAAATGGAGGTGCTGCATCTTGAAGTCATAGGCATGATGGCGGGAGGAGTGTGATACCATAAATTACCAGACTCACTTAAGACATAAAGAGGACGTAAGAGTTGCATGCACGGATCCGGACGGAGCTATAGTTTCGGCGTTGCTGAATTTAAATATAGATCTTGAGCTCGAGGGAGGACCGAATGGCTGTATGCTTGCGTCACGCCGCTTGTTCAGATATCAAATCCAAAAGTGACGTTGAGGGCTGAGATTGGGAGTATAGATTGAGGGTGAAGAGTCTCGCAGGAGTATACCATAAGGTCTTTTAGTTGGTCGCGATAAGAGCGGATGACGAATCGGGTATTGTGTTTTATCTTTTCATCAATGGTTCATTTTATCGCTAAATTGAATCGTCCAGAAGAATGTTGGAATCGGTTGGAGCCTCCGCTGCTAAAATAACTTTTAAGGTACTGCTTTTAATGAGGTTCTTAATTTTGGTGCGGTGGGTTTGAAGCATTTCGGGGGATTGTGAAAGTTGATCCTATTTTTGTATACCAAAATGTCGTATAGGACCTCCATCTTGAAAACATACACTCCCTGGTTTGTTTTTCGGAATCTGTTGAAGGCTGAAAGTAGTTGAGGCATGAATTTTATTGAAAGTTGCTAAGGTGCAATATAATTCTTGACATGAGTTGTATTGAAGGGTAGAAGTTTGGTTCTTTTTGTATCCTGTATGTATATCAATTTGGCTGTTCAGTCGAAAAAATTAACGCGTAACGGGCTGCAGAACTTTCCGATCCTGTTGTTTCCCTGCTCCTCACATCATATGAGGACCATGTCCCCGGGCTTGTAGATTTCATCGGTTGCAGAAGGAGTTGGGTGAGGAAGGGGTGCGTTCGAATCTTTATCGTGCCATGTTGGATGCCATTTTTTTGCGTGCTATATTAGCAAGCGAAACTCTTTTATCCGTTGTTGGCCGAGAGGGAGAAGGTGTAGTTCATGGTTGGTGTATTCGTGGACTATTTACCTGAACGAGGCCTGAAGGGACAAGGCCATCTGGAGCAAGTGTGTCATTATTAGCCGTGATGGCTAAGGATAGTGCTGAGTCGAATTCGGCGTGAAGTTGTGATATAAACATCTTGCGAAGCGTGAAGCCTAGAGATTGAAGATTTTTGACAGCGTTCCTCAACTCTGAGGTTGTTGTGGGCCTCGATTCCTGTATGCTCAATGGAAACACTATTGAATTCAGCAAGAAGTACGAAAGAAGGGACGAAGAAGGTACCTTGATCTACGATTATCGTTTTGGGAATTCCAGTGTATATTTATACCTGTCTAATCTGTATATTTCGTCGCTTTCTATGAAACTTATTACTATTCTACCAACCGTCAAGTTTTCTATTCTTCATCTTTAATTTCGGTCGTGTTGTAATAACGGCGGCACAACCCTTCTATTCATTGCCATTTTATTGCGACGTTGTGACAGCCGGACACTACACTTATCTTCATTAACATTATGTTATTATCGCGTTGTGATAAACTTGACACTGACCTTCTCATAATGGCCATCTTATTGTGGCGTTGTGATAACCTCGACAATACGCTTCTTATAATCGCCATTTTATTGTGGTGTTCTGCGTTGGTTTATTAGTGGATGGTATTTACTTTTTATTGTCACGTTCAGCTTCTTCAACTACTATTTCTGGTGGCCTACCAAGTATGTTATTTATATTTTTACCTCCATCTTCGGTGCTTATATCAACGACATTCTCATCTATATAATTATGAACTCCATCTTGGTCAAATGGTATTGGATGGACCGTAGATCCAAATGGAAGTTTCAATTAAGTATATCCATAATGATTACTGACTATTGAGACTTGTCAACCGGCTTCATTAGCCTCCCTAATGGCCTTGCTGCTATAACAGACTTCGTTCTTACCGTCACCACTAAATTTATAGCTGCCTAACGAATATATGGACAGCTTGGATCCACTTTTAAGTCCATAGAGAGTAAGAGTAAATTCTAACTTTTCTTTAGGTCCATTGTTGAGATCAGGTGTTCTACCACTTTTCTTTCCGTCTTGTCTGAATAAGTTATTACTGTTCATGAGTCCATAATTTGAAATATCATCCTTCTTCCCCTGATCTCCTGATCGTTTAGATTTTTCTTTATGAGTTTTTGAGGCTTGCATTGAGGAAGGTTTATCAGGTGGTTTTCTTAATTTATTGACGTCAGGTCCAATACTTTGTCCATCGGTCCAGTCAAATCCATGAACTGAATTATCATCAGAGGAACAACTATTGGTAACAATGTGAACTGGATTTGCGACTTTGTCGGGTGGTCTAACATTTTTCTTATGATAGATAATTTGATTCTGATTGTCGCATACTATTTAAATGATGACATATTTTCAATTATCATGGTTTTCTACTGCGTTATGTAAGGTCATATTTAGTAGTAACACTATGATTATTCTTGTCGATAATTACTTTATTTATACGATATTGGTAATTATCTGCTTCATTCGGGCTTTTTCTTATGTGCATATTAACATCAACAGCATAACCGATCTCGTAATTATCTTTATCATTTTTACAATCAGGAGGTCGACCTTTCGGGTCATATGTATATTTATGAGGCCTACCTCTCAAGGTATCTATATCACCATCATTGTCAGGTGGATTACCCTTCTTTAAAATTGAAAAATCATCGAAGTCTCGCTCTAACACACTAATGACTAGTCCTTTATTTAGGGTATCTTCTCCTCTACCATAATTTGCTCTTATACCCATGTTGGATGATCTCTGGAAGAAGTTATCCTCCCATTATTATATCCTTCGTCCTCCTTACTCCATCAAATAACATCCCATTATGTATCGTAGAGATAATTCGGACATTGCTGTCAAATTTATCGACACATGGACATTCCGTATGCTGGGTTGACATAATATTCGATGTGCATTCATCCGGTGGCTTACTTTTCCTTATGCCGACGTGTTCGGTGCATACGAATAACCCTGCACGTTCGAAGACCTTGACATTTCTAAGATTATCAAAAACAGAATTAACTTCATGATTATTATAATCATAATGAGGATCCTCGTTAAGTGCATACAATTTATGATGAACTACATATTGTTTAAAAAAGGGGTTCTCCTTGCTAATTTCATATGAATCATTTTCGTCTGAATCGGCGCATTCCTCATCGTTAGAATCCGAGCAAGGCTTCTTCGTCAGAATCTGAGTAGTCTTCTTCATTTTAAGAATCTTAATCGTCCAAATCGAAGCCATGTCCAGCATCGAAATCCTCAGAATATGAATCGTAGAAATTATCTCCGTCATGCCCAGAATCGGAATCCAAATAATCTTAGTAATCCATATATTCTCTTTCCTTAGAAAGAGTGATCTCCTTCTCAACTTCATATTTCTCATCGCCTTCGATTGGGCAACATTCGACAATCATTTTTTAAGGATCTAATCGGATTGGTAGAAAAATGTTAACGTGATCTTTCCGATAGTGTAGTTTGATAAGAGTTTGATATACTTACATGTCTCCCAGTCTTGACGTGTACCACTCTCCTAATCAGCAGCTTTATCCACTCTATGAGGTATTCTCGGTCCCACGTCCTTATTGTACAAGGTCTAAACCTCTTTATGAATTCTAACCATATTGATTTACTTCTGTAGTCATCAACATCTGTATATAGCTTCTTCAAATCTTCACGATAATTTCGTAGAATTCTTGCATACTCCTCCATTTTTGTTGTCTTCTTGTCATTTGCCTCACTCGACTAAGTTATCCTTACGGAAAATTTTTTTAACTGTCGAATCTGTCGATAAAACAAAGCCACTTTAATAATAATAAACGATTAGTCAAATGAACATAAAAATGGAATTATATTGATTTATGCAATTATAGAATAATTACCTAATATATGCTAATTTGCTCCAGTCTGCAATGTTCAGTCGTAGACCTGATACAATAAAGTACCTCTACGGCCTCGGTGGTCTGAAGGTGGTTTACTACTTCCCGTTGATCTTTCTGAATAGTGACAAACGAGCAATGGAGAGAATCGCTATTCGTCTGTATACCGGGGATTACACTGAAGAAGGCGCTCGGTTGGCTTTTCTTTTCCTATTGTGGTATGCAATACCTCAGTGAGAAAAGATTTGTAATCTGACGTCTTAAATTGTTTCTGCTTCTTTATATTGTTATTCAGCTCAACGCGGTTGTGGTATTTATACCAACAATGAGATTGGCTGAAGTTTTTTGACACGTGTATCAGAATTCCACTGTTAGTAAATACTAACATAAAATAATTTCGAATTGATTCAATCAATCTATTTGGCCATCACTAAATAGCATGAACAATAAATTCAGTAAATGCGATAAATAAATGTGGAAGCTGCATAATTACTGAACAATCACACGAACTCGCATCTGTATCAAATTAGTCGATTTAACAAAACCCAACAGAGGATGATCATCGTCCATATATGATCGGTGGTATGGTTCAAGACACGGACAGCTGCACCAAATCTTGTGACGTCGTTCACTATGTAGAGGACTGGATGGCCGAAGAGGTAGACAATATCTAAAACACGAGCTCATTGAAGGGTGCGACGTCCGATCAGAATTATACACGGAATCGTATATGGGTATTCTGTATCCTTTGACAGGTATCAAAGCGCTTACCAATATCAACGAAGATACAGAGGGTCTCGTGGTCGGCTTCGGATGGTCGAGCGCGCTGTAGAAGAGCAAAGAGTTTGTCACTAGAAGGATGAAATAATTGATGTTGTAGATGAAGAATTTCAGGGCGAGAAAAACAAAGGATGAAGTTTTTGAGTGGTGAAAGTTGTGCGAAGAGATGTTTTCAAGCTCATCAAATTTGAGGCACGAACCAAAGCTGTATGTAGTACATGATGCCAGTCTTTCTGTTGAAATGTTGCGAGAGCTGTGCCCATTATCAGAAGATGTTTTCAATATTCATCTTATTAGCCTCTGACGTATCCAGTCCCAGGAGTTCTGGGATGTCAGCTGTGAACACCTCTATGGAGATCGTCAGAGTTGAGAGGCCGGGGTGTGGTGAGATTGAATATAGCAGTTCCAAGGGACTCTAACTGTTGACAGTCGAAGCTCAAGTCCAGCCTTGATTTCTGTGGGGCGGGTGGGTTGATGTCGGAGTAGGTTTTTAATGCCTTGAATATTCAGAGACCTATGACTGAGTGAGGTGTACCGGAGTCTACGCAGAAGGAAGGCGAGGGAGATTCTGGTCGACAAGATGTAAAGTTGTTGTGGATATCTATGTTATAACAGTTGATGGTTTCATCGTTTCCATGAATTCCTGTCGACATTGAACATGGTGCTGGTGAATCGGAAGCGGTGGTGATGTGAGGCTGACAGTGTAAACTGTGGTTGATGTAATGCGTCATAATTTACGCATCTGTTTCGGTTTGTTCTGCATTTATGGGAGTAGTAGATAGTGCTTGATCTATGTGATCGGAAGATGGGGCCATAATTTCTTAGAAACAGTCGTTGAAGCTTGTGATGAAGGAAGCTGTGGGTTGCATTCAGTCGAAAGCAGGATCAGGGTCCGTAAATTCTAGTTCTATGTCGGCTACCATGTCACTCATGACTCCAGCCGGGTTGCCACCATGGTCGATTCGTTCCGTTATGAAGTATCTGATTGAGTTTTGGGTGCAACGGTGGCTTGGAAACCATGAGACGTGTCCACATCGCCTTCAGGATGGTCTGTTGTTGCTGTAATATTTTACTATGGGGTAAGGTCGAAATTCATTTTGTTGTTGATGACGATTAATGGTTTTGGATCGAAATGGTTTCTTGCTAATATTTCTGTTGCTGTTGTTGTTTTTTTGAATAGTTTTGTTGTTGCTGTAGTTGTTGTATCTCTGATTGTCGGAAATTTGGAAAGGCTTGTTAGTATATTGATCGTAGTTTGTGTTAATGAAATATGTAGGTATATGGTTGAGCTTGTTAGATTCGTTCGTCTGCGAAATGTTACCGAAAAAGTGAGCGAAAGGCGTTGTATCTGTACATGGCGGATAAGAGTTGGATGCGAGGGGTCGTATCCTAGTCAAAAGTTACCACTTCCATTAAAATGATTCGCATATTTTATTCGCCTTTGCGAAAGGTTCTTTTCTTGCGGTGTAAGACGATTGATGAGATCAATTAGTTTTTGTAGACCGATTCGTTCATCCATGGTTGGTTGTTCTTTCATGTGGGTCTTTATCACGTCACCGAATCCGGAAGAAACTCAATCGGAACCCGAAACATCTCCCAACCCGCGTCATTATGTCGTTCACAGCAGAACAACCACACAATCTCCGAACACGTTTGACTTCACATGATCAATATCAACCACCGAATTCGGACACACCAACCGCATCCTCCGTACATGGTGCCCCTTTCGAGCGACGTCGGGAGTATACCTCTGATTTTCTACCGTCGACAATTCTCGATATGATTGCCCTGGATTCTGAGCTTCAACCGGCCCCAGCGCACACCAGGATCTCCCGGTCGATAAATCAACCTATAGCCGTTGGTAATTGGACGCCATCATCAGCCTCGAAACATCCACACAAATCAACAAAATGGTGGCTTCAATCACTCGGAAAACCCAATCCCATTTCGATTCCTTCTTTAACGCGCATGTGACTCCAATGAAGAAAACGATCACACAACTGACTTGCAACCTCGATGAGAGCCACGACGAAACTCAATCCATCCGCGCAGTCTTCGCTTCGTTGCCTAAAGTGCTCATTGCCGATTCGGAATTTGCTACTAATATGTTAGACACGTTCTACCACACCATCGCTCACAAACCAACGATCTTGACAAAGACCGTTGGCCTCATCCTAGAGCTACATACCTAAATGCGGAACATACGCCCCAAGTCAGCTGAACCGGCCACATACCAAGAACCAGCAAACGATCACTCACCATGGCATCTGTACACTGCCTACACACGGACCATGCGAACTATCCAACATCAAAACCCTCCACAACTAGCTCCATCTCTCAGAAATTTTGAGTCGCCTGGTCGCCGGTCGCCATTGGTTCCTGTTGTCCAACCGCCGAACTATTACGACTACTCCGACCCGGACACAGAACTCCACATCCCCAAAATGTATGTCAATTGTCCGGTTATCACAACATTTGCAACTGCCCTTGATTACCGTTCCTACCGACTCATTCTGCGCTCACCTTTGTATGACGACCTGGTTTCGCAGAACATGTATACTCATACCCGCCACTTGGAAAGACAGTTGAAGATCCACCGCCTCGACGTCTCCGATCCCATTCGTGTACTGGCCTTTCTACAACGATTCTGTTTGGTTTGCGATTCTACACGAGTTCACAAAGAAGTTTCCATGTGGCTATTCCCGAGCTTTCTTCGTAGCTCCGCCCGGGACAACCTCCAACTCCGCCTGTAAACGGGAGCACATCGTCCCCCTGGCCGGTCACCCATATTGTCTAATTATTCCGTAGTGGTCGACTATCTTCTCTGCACATACACCTCGGACTACATACTCGCGGCAGCCGAATCGGATGTTACCACATGCCGTGAAGAACCAAACGAAACTACCAGTACCTTCACAGCTACACTGTATCGTAAAGTTTTCCAATGGGGAAATGTTTTAACGCCCGAGAGGGGTATTTCCAACCTTTTAGAAGGAATTAATCCCCACCTGCGCAATGGCATGCGATCCTACTGTTTGGAACACCCGCACGTGCACGTGCACGCCTTGGTACGTCATGCTCACAACCTATCCAAACCGACGTCGCACCAACTCTCCATTTATATTTCGGTTCCAACTTCGCATTCTCCCGACACACACACGAGAAACTCCCTGTTTTCTATCACGGTGGCCAATATGGCTCCTTCCGTATCGTATTTCTTTGCTACATTCATGAATCAAGACGACGTGACCGACCCGACCAAGACGAACAAAGGACCGTATTACCTGATTTTCTATACACGGGATGAACTGTCTCATCCAAATGCCCCTACCTGTAAACTGCTTCATTATGATACTACATTGTAAAACACAATCGTGATTTCCGTTCTTACCAATCGAATGCAAATCGACGTCAACAGCGACGGCGTGGTAAACCACACTCTCAACACCGACCCCGCCCTCTTGTATCCATTTCCAAACCTTTACTGTCCTCTTAAAACAAGTAGGTGAGCCGCTTAGGCAACCATCTCCCCTGCTACTCAGCCAATATGCCACCACAGCTCTTAAAATCGAAGAGACCACTTCTTCTTGGACCCAACCGCATTTGTTCTCGTTGCTCTCACCTTTTCCCTATCACTCGCTCGCACCAGTTACCGTTTCGGACTCCATCTTCGTGTACGGCAATTACAAGATCGGTCTCACTTTTGGTACGACAAAGACTAACAAACGACCCATTCAAATCGTCATTGATACCGGCGCCGGATCTAACCTGATTCACTGCAACCAGCTCCAACCTGAACTGCACCTCATAGTGGAAGAAGCTCCGGATCGACAACTGCAAATAGCCTGACAAATACCCCTTCCCATCATCGGTATAATTTTTCCCTTTATCCCCTCGGTGATCCTCGCACCCGCGTTTGGTGGCGTGGTTGACAACCTCGCCATCTCGCTAATCCTGGGCACCACATTTACTGATCGGTTTATACGTCATATATCCTGTGATAAGCGCACCATTACACTATACAACTCTTCACCAGTTTCAATCCTTCAAGTCGCTTCCACGTCAACCGCCGTCCACAGATGTCCACGGAACCACGTCAACAGACACTCAGTCTACCGCCTTCACTTCCGATAACGGCACTAAGATTCAGTTGACACGTCAACTGGTAATACCACCCCACCATCAGACATACATACTCGTCCTTTCGTATTTGTGTGGCCTCACATCAATTAGCGCTTTGCCCTCTTTTACGGACAAAACGCTTATCTTGGCCGCTAACGGAATTGCTTAAATCGACCCATACTGCCCATTTTACATCACCATATGCAATCTTCCCTCCACTCTGGCTCATGTGCAAAAACACACAGCGATTTCTACAGCATCTGCACCACCAGCCAACCTTATCTACTCTCCGTACACGGAACATGCCTTCACGGAACACGAGCTCAGAAAAACAGAATCTGTACAGGACATCTGTCTCACCAATCATTCCCTCTCTGACGACCCTAAACATGCCCTCTTTTACATACACACCGCCTTACGAGACAGCGATGCACGTTAAAACTCAGTCGACTGGCGCACCAACGTGCAAGTTATCGATCGCCCTACACTGCATCGGACAGAAATCCTGGAAACAGTGAGCTCATTCCGCCACATGTGGGATGGCCATCTCGGACGCATCTCATCAGCAGAGCGTTGGATCGAACTGAAACCCGATGCGATACCCATCTTTCAAATGCCTTATCGCGTCAGCGCGACACAACGTAAAACCGAACGAAATGAGATAACTCGTATGCTGAAATACGACGTTATCGAACCGGCTAATACTTAATGGGTATTCCCAGTCGTCTTCGCACATAAGAAAGACGGCTTCCTCCGCTTCTTCATCGATTATCGCGGCCTGAATTCCGTCACGGTCACCCCAGGTAAGTTTCCGTGGCCAAATCTGATCGTAATGAGACGGCCTTCGTCTGCCATCAGGGTCTATACCGCTTTAAACGCATTCCATTCAGATTAAAAAACGCCCCTGGTACCTTCCAACGTGCGATCGACATTATCCTTTCATCAGTGCGATGGAAATATGAACTCCTATATTTGGACGACATCATCATATTCTCAACCAAGATACGGACTCATATTCAACACGTCACGATGCTCCCCCAAATGCTCTCCGATTCCGGCCTGTCACTCGACCTCAAGAAATCATTCTTCTTGTAGGAATGAGTAGTATATCTCGGTCATATCATCCGTCCCGATAAATTGAGCCTAGCCTCAAAAACAATTGCGGTCACTAAAGTACTGCATCAACCTACTATGGCAACACAATTACGGAGTTTCCTTGGACTCTTTAACGAGTATAGCCGCTTCGTGCCGAAATTTGGTAGGCCTGGATTCCCCCCTTATGTGAATGCTAAGAAAGAAGGAACCCACGAAATTCCCAACATTATCCGATACAGAACAAAGTGCATTCGAAGACCTCAAAAACAAAATCCATACTCCACCGGTCTTGGCTTGACCACAGCTCGGAGCGCCCTACACTGTGGACACGGATGCATGCGACAATCAAATCTGATGTGTCCTCATGCAAGAACAGCCTATGGATGGCACGCTAAAACCGACCGGCTATTGGTCCCGCACCCTCAACCCTGCCGAACAGAACTATGACACAACCCACTGTAAGTGCTTCGCAATTGTTTGGACTGTGCTTTTGCTTCACCTATACCTCTAAGGCACTCATTTCACAATCAGGGCGCATCA
>JAULBU010095647.1:0-26955 GCA_032358235.1 Odonthalia washingtoniensis
CGAGTGTCTTCATTTTGTTGGAGGGGTGGTGGGGTGATTCGGCCATTTTTCCGTGGGAGCAGCTGGAGCATGTAAGGATCTCGTTTGTGGGTATGATTATGTTTTTGAGGGCAGGGAAAAACCTGATTTAATGGTGATTCGAAGTAGGGGGATCGGTGTGTGATTGAAAGCTAAATGCAGGGCCATTGTAGTACGAAGCGTGGAATTCGACGGTTTTAAGAACATCTGTGTTTCCGGAACTGAATGCCTACATTCAAGAGGCGTAGTTTTGGGGTGGATGTGACATCTACTAGGCCATGCGAATTTTGGGGTCCGTGTAGGTTACATACAGAAAACTACAGTGTTTGCATGGTTACGTATGGTAACTGATGGAAAAATCTACAAAATTTGATGATAAAATGTATAGGGCATTAAATGTGGGATAAAGATACTGTATGTTTCAATGTGTGAAGAATAGAAATTTAGTCACGGACGGCGGAGAATAAATGGAAGAAATAGCCTGGCCAAAATTCATTGTTTGAAAAATACACAAATCATTGAAATTTTCTTTCATACAGAGGAGATTTTTGTCGTTGTAATCTAGGCTCGTAACTACACATTGTGCATAAGACGTTGAATGAATACTTCATATAATACTGCAAAACATTTAGTTTGTAATGTAAGTCACATTGACTTTTACATTCATGTGTTGAATGTTTGAGTGTATGTAGAATACATTAATTCATTTATATACGGTATTCCATTGTCAATGTTTCATCCATTTCTCATTCATATCATGAATGTGAAAGTGGATGGTTATTGCGTTTTCTGATGTATATATTTTTTATATGTAGGAATAATATGATGGAACATGGGAATGATATATAGAATGATAGCAATATACATTGCAATACATGTATACCAATTATGGTATACACGATATTAGTATTTTTATTATTTGTGCTATCATGCGATATCAAATCGAACAATTTGATAAAAAATATGAGAAAAGCAAAGTAACAAAGAAAAGCAATAATAAAAACTTGATAGAGATGGAGCTATGAAAAATTGTATGGAACAGGGAAAAGTGAAAGGAAGTAGAAACTATGTAATAAAAGAAGAGTGAGAATCACCATAAGCAACGACCAAGAGACGCATCCAATAAATATTTTTTTATTATCATTTTATATGATATATATTAAACGAAATTGTTCATTCTCATATCCATCCGTTTTCTGTGAATAGATGCACCATATGGATCTGCAGACATATAAAAATGACATTATTAAATATAAAGAATATGACAAAAGTCAGTAAATTGAATATGACAAGATCATGAAATGGGAATGAGAGTATGAAAACATAAATGGAAGAGGAATGAAAACAAACATATCTACCTGAACCACGGTAGTCGAAGAAGAGAATTACCCTGTAAACGAAAATCAGAAAAATGTGAAGGTAAAGGAAGGTTAACAATTAATAATGGAGTTATAGTAAAATGCTTGAATGAATTAATACTTAATGAATACTTACCTGTGATAAAATGTTGGCGTATGAAATAATTTCATCGCGATAGAAACTGACATGTACGAGTCGCTGTTGAATGTCCAGAATGAGTGAACTGTCATCGTGTTGGGATCATCATTGCAAGTTGATCGCTTATAGTTGTGACTTGTTGATGGAAATGTGCGCTGATAAGGGAAAAGTAGGTAATGGAATTGTATGAAATAGGCACATAAATGGCTGATTAGTTGAAATTTTAATAACTGAAAAAGGCACACAACGGTCATTTCTCGCACTGAAACGGCAGATCTGAAAAATGTTGAGAAATCAAAAGAATACTATTGCCATTAAAACTTCCAATATTATTTTTTAATATAAAATAGAGTAAATATACGACAGAAAATAACAACTCTCAGAGAATTGGCGTTCTGTCCTCGAAATCTCTCAGAAGACACCACAAGTGTGTTGCTTTAAAAACTCGGAATGGGGATACAGATGTATGACATGCGAAAAATGGATACATCATGATGTATGATACTGGCTCTGAAATATAAAAGCAATCTATGAAATATATTTCAGTCCTTTATGAAATTATTGTGTCGTGTGATGATTTTTAATAGAGAAAAAATATGAACTTAATTACACAACGCTTGCCGCACAGAACACAGCTGTAGCTTCAAACCGAATAATTCAACAGGAAATTCAACAGAAACATCTCGTATTATCATAACCGGTTCCGATGGACAACAGTATGGATGCAGAAAGCCGGCTGGTAGTAGTGGAACTATAACTAAATCCGTATCGTCATTAACCGAAATGGGACATGAAATGGACAAGGGAAAAGCTGGTGTGCTAAACAAGTCGTTGGCTGTATCTTTAAGTATCATAAACTTTTTAGTTGGAAGGAAGGAGGTGGAAGAGGTTATTTACATCATCTGCGACGCTGACTTTGATGCGAGATAATTCTCAAAGAAAGTACCGTCAGTTGAATACTGTAAAGAGATTACGGCTGAAATTGTGAGGAATTGTCTGGAAAGGAGGTGAATCGTTAAATGAAATGTGTCAAAGTGGTGATGTTGAAATTGAACAGATATTCAACTCATTTTTATCTTCTCCCTGTTTTGATTTTTTTGTGTTAGTGTATCCTTATATTAAAGAAGTAACATGTTTTATAAAGTCAATTACGTTTAAGTAGTTTGTGAAATGATCACTACTACAGTCAATTTGTTAGTTTTATTTCCGATACTTCAATTTGTACTGCATGTTTTGTTGAGAGCGGTCAGTTTCTAAAATAGTATCCTATCTGGAAACTGTTATACTATTATTTGTAATGAATAAGGGACATATTTAGAACTAGACTACTTGTAGCTCACATTATTATCATAATGTTATAGATGATGAAAAATGGGTGTAAAGGAGTTTCCACCGTGGTAATAACCACATGCTGATTATGGACCCGATCAGTGATCATTTATATGAACACGGTACGGTAATCTAAGTGGGTGGTAACATGGAGAGCAGTTGAATTTATTAGAGGTAGCTATTTATAAAGTCCTATTTTTAATAAATGCTTACGTCCTTTATATATCATGTATATCCTGTGTTAGACAGGCTGTATCTCGAATGAAAGAAAATAAGGTACAGAAATCATGAAATTTCCACTCCATATGGTGATTGCGGTTTTGCGGAACACCAATTAATTGAGTTTTACTGCAAAAAATCGAACTCCACATGGCGTTTAAATTGCATACAGTGTCTACCAGAGCCATACTGTAGTGCAGTTCTAACTGCAAGATGTACACATCTACTATCATAGCCGTTACATGTAGTTTCAACCTATGTCGGAACTTGTTCCACTAGATTATTGTGACAGGAATATAAGTTAATCCCCAAGTTATTGCGATTCATTTACTGTTCTGAAATCAGTTTTGACGAATCAAAATGGCGCCAGAAAACGCTTGGAAAGATTGTCGGGGTCAACAATGGGAAATTCAGAAACCCATCGAAAGTGTCGAGAGCCAGTAGTTGCGGAAGTGACGATTTGGTAGATGAAATCGGTGGGCCTAGTTCTAACATGATTGTGGAAAAACGCGGTGTTGATAGAGGAAGGGTAGAGGTAGGAGTCGTGGAGTTCGTGGAAACCGAAGAGGGGGTAATAGTAGAATGAGCGGAAATGGTACAAACAAATATTCATCTATGAGTGGTATTAATGAAGTGAACAATCGCAACACGGATGATATGGATTCCAGAACGAATAGTGATGTGATTGTGAATACTGGCGAAAGTAGTAGAAACGCTACTGGTGTGAGTACTGTATCGGACGAATTTTTGTCAGTACAAGAAGAAGTAAATTTGGAAGATTTCCGCCGGCTGGATAGAGATGTTTGAAAACTAACTGTGGGGAACGGAAGTCTTTCTGTGTTGATGAATGAGTACACGGTTTAGGTCAATGAGAAATCACGGAAGGTAATGAGTAAAGAGGTTTAAATCAAGGCTCTGCAATCGGATGTTATGAAACTTGATTGTAAGAATGTTGAAATAAAAGGAATGGTGCAGAGTTTAGAAGTTCTGAATCAAGAACTTCTTAAAAAGATTGGAGATAACAACAAGAGTAGTGGAAAGTATGTGGAGAGGATGAAAATGCAAGTTCCAACGAGATATTTGAGAAGTGGACTGGCAGTAGACCTAAGAATAAAAAAATTGGGAATCAATGAAACGTGTGAATTGGACTCATATAATGAGCGAAATGCCAGAAACTGGACCAACAGATCAGACAGTTTAGTTAAGAATGGCATTAAACGGTCGGAACGTTCAATGATTGTACCAACACCAATGACCATTCTCTGCAGTGGAAATAACATATATGTCCCCTTCATCAACAGCGAGAAAGATATTATATGTTTATTCCTTAGAGCTGAACTTTCATGTGGTGAAAGTGTAAAAATATATCGGACAGAAAAAATGAGGGATAAAGTTGTTGAATAGATATCAAAAATTGGTACTTTAGAGGAGAGTTTGAGACAGTTGTTATCTGATTTTTGTAGTGGAAGGAAAAAAGCTGCAAAAGACAGATTCTTTGAAGCACTTGGCTATGGCTCTCTACTATCCTGATTCAATTTGAAGGAATCCGGTGCAACGGAACGAAGGGAGGCGGAAATTTCTGTCGCGAAGAGAAAAATAATGAAATCCAATATAAATGGTGTGTTAGACATGTCATGGTGATGTACTGTGGACATTTCAGATATTCAATAACGGGAATGCGGCAGATCTGTTGAACCTTATGTTGACCAACATGACGAAGATAAAGAAATATTGAATCGGTTCAGAAACAAGATTGGTCCTGCAGTATTGCATGATTTCATTGGATATATACCAGATGAATAAGAAGAGAACATCGTGGAAGGGACCGTAATGAGTATTCCTCGCGTATATGCGTAGATTTTTAGCTGTGTTAAACTGCTTATTGTGAAGGAATATCGTAGGGGAGGTCACCAGAAAGAATTCATCCAAATGTTTTCGAAATATGTAAAACTGGCGACAGAACAGTTAATTGGGAAAATAAGAAGATAGGTAGAAGAATGGGTCCCTGAAGAGTTGAAAGTACCGGAATGTGTCCAGGGAGTGGAAGAACGTATGTTCAAAGAAATGGAGCGTGACGCCACAATAATTGTTACCAGGAAATTATGAAGAAATATTTTATATCTGTACAATCAGCATGGTTTCGACAGTACATCAGAAAGTTGTGCAGAATTATTGACTGCTATATCGCAGAAATAGCGTCTGACTGTAAAAGTATTGATAAAATTTGAAATCTGTACAACGAAGGACCAGCACGAAGTACATTATTTGAAGATGAAGGAGGTAATGACGTAAATGGAAATAGGGACGAAGATTTGGAATTACAGAACATGTAATGTGAAATAAAATAATGTATACGACCATGTTACATGGGGTAATTATATTCGTCATCCTTGTCATTATCAGTAGATAGAGATCTGAACGAATCACTTTCCCTGTAAAAAATATTAATGTAGAACCGTTTCTTCGGCCATGGAAACTTTTTACTGAAAGAATCAATTCCGAAATTTGACCGCAATACATGTACAGATGAACATATAGTATCGAAATAAATGATATCGTACCACTCTCCTGTTTCCAAAATATGATCCATGGAACTGGTGTCTGCGCCATGTCTTCTGTAGTCAACCTAATCGGATGTAGCACATCAAGGGCATATGAAGTTCAGAAATTTATTGACATTGTCCAGAGGCTGAGTTAATTCCATGTATTGTACGAAATCAAAATTATTCCTTTACATAGTACCATAGTACGCTAATTTTGGGTATGAAATAGGAGGAGGACTTTTGCTATATAGTAAACGGGACTACTTCCGTCACCACCCTTTATAAGGACAACGCTATTTCTTTTCTTCTTGCCCGTACCGAAGTGTGTTGTTGCAAATATTCGTTGTCTTTTACGGAGATGTGGCGGAGGAGGTCTGTAATTTACAATATTTCTAGAAATGTCATACTGTTGCAACTTTGGAAGATGTCCGCCAACTATGTACCCTGCTTGACAAATGTGAGAGAAATTTTGGAATTTATCAGCAACAGATAGTAGTTTCGGAAGTGTGTCTGTACGAGATCCTTAAAGACTTTCAGCCTGGTACGTGACAAATTTTTCAATATTGCAGTAATCATTTTTGTTGTGGATTAGTTACACAGTCACATTCTTTGTCTTGTGGCAGCAACCTGTTGAAAACGAAACAGAAATACCGTCCAGTACCAAATATGGTGATAGATGTGTTTTATCTTTAGCTGTAGTAGTCGTTTTTGTAGAATGTGGTACAGAAATTTGGATGGAACTTTGTTTTAGAAACGCAGCATGTTTTTAACTTCGACGAATAGTTCAAATTGTTGGTCCCATATTTTTCACCATTTCGTCCATTCTTGTTGCCATCCTTTTGGAAGTAGACCGATATGACTGTTCAAATAATGTATTGAAATTCTCATAAGGTGATGCATAAATAATATTTAGACTTCCAAACCTAGAGAGGTATTCTACCACGTGGTCTAGTAAATGGAACTTCAATATGTGGATTCCAGTATCGCAATGTTTCTGAAATGTTTCTATGTATTGCAATTTGAGAATAGTAATTCTGTCCACGATGTCAGCTATCTATTCCTGTGACCATTAGAGCCTGTTATTGTCGTATAGAAAATCTTGCATTAATGTTGTATAATTTGTGCAAATATTTGTTAAATGAGAATCATCCTTGTAACCAGTGACTCTATCGATATATCCTGCCACGAAAGGGAAAACCATATACAAACATTTATGATCTTTTCCCTCCAACATTCCTCGAATTGAATTACTTAGGAATAAACCGTTCAGCTGTTGGGACTTCTCCCTTGTTAATAAGTCAACATGAAAACAGGGTGCACCGAACCGGTTCTTTATTGCAACAAGGAGTGAAGTACAAGCCCGTAACAACGCCATTCGCTTTGTCCGAAATTGTTTCCCGTTCTTTCGTTCGTCCATGAATTTCATAGTTAAGAATGGACTTGACAGATCTGTCATGAAAAATGTTTTGATTGCTTCAGAAGCGTGATGAAGGTTATGAAATGTTTCATACGTAAAACTTGAGAACAAAACTGGAAGAAGTAGGTGCGGATGTCTCTTCTAGAGCTTCTCAAGAAATGGGACCCATTGTGCAACAAAAATGTTCTGCACAATTTGTTGTTCTTCCATTTGTAAGGAATTCTTCTCTACTGTTGACGACGCTGTATTTTCTTATTTCAACAATGTGGTAACGTCATCCCTTCTGGTTCGTACATAGTGAACGGTTCTGGAAGGCGAAAATGCAGATATTGGAGATGCTTTGAAATTGGTTGAAGTTCCCAAGCATCTCACGCATGGAAGTGTAGTTGTAAAGTTATGAAGAACTACAGACATGTATTTTCTTTCTGGTTTGTCACAACAGTATGAAACTATGACAGGGGATCAATTCCATTTCATCTTGTTGTTTGTACATTATGGAAAACCTTCCATGGAATTTTCAATTAACGGGGCAAGAACCGTTTTCATTGCGTTATGCAACGAAATCATTTTATTATCTCGACCCCGCACTGTGATCGTCATTCGCAATAATGTCATCACTGTCTGTGTCACTATTGCCGCAGTAGTCCTCTATGACTTTCCCTGACTGTGATCCTTGTGAGCCAACAGGAAGAAATCCAACCAAAGTATAACCATGATCTATTAGTAAATGTCTAAATTCTACGGACATATTCAAAACTGTGACATGTATGGGATAACCAACCAAGGATTGCGACTTCAAAGTTGTTGCCTTTTTATCAGTATATATCTGTAACATTCCAACGAAGGCTTCTGTGACGTGTCTCTACTTTGGTTCCACTCAATTGAAGACTTTTCATTTGTCATTACATGGTTTATTATGGACATGTACAATTATTTGATTTTCTGCAAAATTTTCATATTTTCTGTTGTCGGCAATGTGGTAGCAAGATGACAGCATGTATTAAATACATTACATTGAAAAATGACAGGAACATATACACATTTAACTATAGCCGTTTCTGAGAACAAACGTACATTTTACTTTTGCATATTTGTAAAAATAAACTTAGACATGCAATGTAAACAAAGATAAATTCATTCGAGGAGAAATTGTCAACCTAACGGGGGCTCTTCAACATCTGCCATTCCCCAATCATTCTCATTTTGTGGTTCATTTCAACCGCCATTATCACTTTCATCTGGTTCTTCGTCGCTATGACGACAACTCGAAGGACTTCTGGAACCTTGCGATGTGACAGATCGCCGTTGACCTTTCCTGAGAAAACTGCGGCCATATGCGTATGAAATAGCATCTTTCAAATTTCTTCCGTCTGGGATAATATACATATGATACCTTATTGCTCCTGTTCCATTCCATTCTGCCCCTGCATGCTTAACGTAACCATTCCAAATGAAAATATACTGTGGGGGATTTGAATTTCATGCATATACAAACAACATGAAATTCAGTTCTTTTCCTCCTGACTGAAATGTACATAGCGATAAGATCCAGCTGCTATTCATAGAGATACACCTTCATTTGCAGTTGTGATTTTGAAGTAACCAGGAGAACCGGTCTCCCTGACGTCGAAGTCATTGTGACCATGTCGTGGCAGACAATCCTTACAAGTGATCAGAAAGTAGCCCCCACCGCTTGGAATTTTTGTCGGCCATTTACAACTGTTGTCTAAATTCAGCAAGGCGCACAAAAATCCAATCTTTAAGTCCAGTCCAGCACGGGGTTTAGCTATCCATACATAGTCACGATGAATTTCCAGTTGATTTTCAAGCAGACTTCTTGTACTGTAGTAACGTTCAATGCCATTGTTTCTGTCATGTTAGTCATTTCCAGAATTACCTCTGTTGATAATAGGACTCCAATGATCTCTATTTCTTCCATCTTTTGGCGCCTCTTCGTGCAGGAACCATGTTTGAATTTCGGGAAAAAGTTCACCAATTGTCCGTGAAGGAAATTAATGATTTCCCTCAAACGCTTCTATATACGTCCTTCTCAAAGTGTAGTTTCTGTCAAGCTGTGCCGTCTTACTTTCCACGCTTTTCTTTATTCCTTTATACGATCTTATGTCCCGTAAGAATTAGTTTATTCAGTGGTCACGTATAAATGTTAATCTGGTCGACTTACTTTTTCTTTTGTGTTCTGTTCTCCGTTGGACTATGTGGCACACGGTTGGTCTATCGAGTGCTGACATACTAATACTGGTTTATCGTTACAGACAGAGACGGACAGATTCTACCCTACTGCTAGTGGCATCCACAGCCCTGTTCCCGGCCGGCTTTTATGAGTAATCCCAACACGCGACGTACGCCTCAAGTTTTAGTGCGGCTATGTTATTGGGTGATGTGACAGTCAAGTTTCCTGATTGGCCTTTCTAGAGTGATCTCTGTGTTGGGTTGTCGAGGTATTTTGGTATTGTGTATCTTTTATTATTTTCCTCCTCGTCTCAAGCTGCGCATCATTATATACGCCATACGTCGGTTCGGTCCGTCGTCGTAAATAATTCACACGTGGCCGTTTACTGTGAGCCACTAGAATATAGTACAGTAATTGTACACTCGTTCCATGATTCGCCACTCGATTTCGGCCATGCCGGATCATTACTCAAAATGGCCGAATACTGTAAGTACTTCCATACACGTGTGTGTCGCACATTTTGACTGAACGTGTCTCACACGCTATAAACCTAAAAATCCGATTCACGAGTTAATTCCTACTGTACGGCACATTGTTGCCGTCTGCTGACAGTGCCTTGTTGCTTCGTGTATGCTCCGTGCAACCCATCCCAAAGCCAGTTAATTACTGGATAATATTTTGCCGTCCATCACTCCTCCTTTTCGCTAACGTATCGATAGAACCGCTTAAGTCGATTTTCGACAAAAGGATCAGACATGCTCTGCAGAATGCAGTACCCATCACTATCCAATTGCTGTTTCTTTCTGCGGAAGCAAGTCCACAGCTTCATTCAACATTCATTTTTGCATGGAACCACTTCTCCGATTCTGTGTCGTGTATGCGAAGTTCCATATGTTCTGCTGGCATGTAAGCAGCCCACAACCAAGCGATATATCTCAATGCTAGTATTTGATCATACATGAGAAAAACATGCACACAATGAGAATCTGGGATTACTGGCGACTTCAGCAGAGTCTTCGTATCATATAAAATTTTGAAATCCACTACTTTCCTGCCTTCTCCGTCCGTCCTGTCAATCTTGATTTTTCTCGCCCGTGCTTCACGAATTCTACAATTCATTGCAACTCTATTTCCTTTATCCTCTGTTACATTCTGTCTTCGGTGTTTTAGCATGTCAGCAATGGCCACTACATCTCTCCACTTCTTGTTTAGTCTATTACACATAGCATTAAATCTAGGTGGCATAACATTTAGAGGCGGTTTGTTATCGTAAGGGACGATGTTATCTGCCACGGTAGACCATGGAAAGGGCCTCGACATTATATTTAGTCGTTTTTTAATGTTTAATTAGCAGATAAAACGATTCGTTTTGTCTATGTTGACCATCCACCACTTGTCAATTACTCAATCTCTGGCGTGTCTTCTTCCATGTCAGAAGATATGGGATTCTTTCCCTTTTGTTTTTTCGCTCGAGGTTCTTCCTCATCACTACTCTGTAGGTCAATAATTTTACGTTTCTGACTTTTCTTTCTTCTCGTATGTGCTGGAAGAATTCCACGGACTCTCGTACGTCTTGTTTCTTTTCCTCCATTCCCACCTTCATTAATTCTTTGGAAAAGTACTTTCTTATTTTCTTGACAAGTCTGTCATGGAGAGTACTTGCACAGGTAACCAGTTTTCCAGACCTATTTCCAACACCATACTAGAAAAGTCTCATGTGATTGCAAAAGGTTGCATGAATGGATTGCTTCCTTGTTTTTGTATCTGGTATGGAACGTCCATTAGTTGCTGCATTGTCTTCGGAACTTCCTCTTCTGGTGAATCACACTCACCGTACGAAATGGCTTCCAAAAATGTCTGCATAGAAGTTAAAAAATTATTACCAAGCCGATAGAAGACATTAGTATCAGATGTTCCCTTTGATGGGCTTCCAAAATAAGCTCCAGCTACATCCTTGAGATACATTATAGTCTCCTGCGTACCGTTGAGGAGAATTACACTTTCCAAGTACGTCACCCCTATTTTACCAGAATATTGCCCAGTTCTAGACTGCGGTATGGTCTTGATCTTTTCCATGACATATTTGAAGCTGAAGATCATCTTTCCCACACGAGCGTACCGTTCGTATGCTGAGGTTCTTTTCTTATCAAGAAAATTTGTTCTTTCCATGTCCGCCGAAATATTCACTGTCCTCGCTTCTTCAAGCTGTATCTTATATTGTTCGTTAAAGGTCTCAGTATATCGTATGGCACTGCTCATGAGGTTAATGAACGAAATGTCCTTTTTTGTCTTCGAAGATGATATGTTTCTAGACCTGCTGAGATTTATACCTTCGCACGGTTTCATAGTCACCTTGTCACTCCCTACGAGGAAAGCGACAAGAATTCGATCTATTTCCCAAGTTGTTTCGGAAGTTACCATTCCATCAAGAATTTGGAGTGCGGACAGGCAATGTCTTTCGTCCACAATAACTAATGAATTGTCGGAATTCAGTACAATTCTATCCCTTTCCTGGTTGCATAATTGAGATATAGCAGTATACTTACCGTCAACATCTTCAAATTCGAAAGTCCCTGAAATCATTCCGAAACCAACTTGATACCACTCTTTTTCAAAGGATGTAGCGAATGTATCACGATGCTCGGTTTCCACATCACTCAGAGGGATCTTGTCGTTTCTAACTTGACCGACTCGCTGCCATAATCAGACAGTCAGATAATTGCTGAGACGAAAGCTTGTAATCATAACAAACCTCCCGCTACTGGTCTCCTCATTACCATCCCTGTTCGCGCGTTTAATTTTGATAACCTTCATGGCTTGAGAATCCTATAAATGAACACCATCTTCTGATTCCAAATAACGGATGACTGATGGATTGGTAAGCCTTCTATTGTTTTCATAATACGGATATTCGCGTTTCTTATGCATAGAATTGATTTGCACATCGATTACTTTCACTCTGTCCAATTTGTCATCCAGTGCAACCGTTGCCCATGCCGTTATACTCCCTGAGTTAGTTTCATTCCCAGCTCTCAGTTTTCCTGTACCAACAAGGACTGCACTCATATCTGAACAATCAATTCCACGGAACCCTCGGGATTACTTCACCACTTCAACGGAATCATAATCTAGGAAGTACAGCTGAACAGAAACATCTGGAACTAAACCCCTTGCCGCAACATCGGTACAATTTTTCTCTTCAAGAATGAGCTTGGTAAATAGTTTTCCTCCTCTTGCCGGTGGGTAGCGATACATGAGACAATTTACCTGTGCAGATGCAGAAGATGAAGAAAGTTGATTGTAGAAGTATTGTTTTGTAGTTGAGAAATATTGAAGTCAGTTGACGACGGCTGTTTGTGAAGAAGGATATCGTAATGTTCAGAAATATTGAAGTCAGCTGATGACGGCTGGTTGTGAAAAAATATATCGTAATATTGTGCGCAATATGTACAACAGAATATATTAATATTTGACATTGTTCTTTTTCGTATGACTTCATTTTAGTTCTATGACTTCGATGATCGGTTCGTCGTCTTTCTTATCATAAACGGAACTGTTTCATGACTTCCTTAACCGGACGGTGCTTATGTAACGACAGAATACTTTTACCGTATATGGGTGTGTTGTACTCACCACTGATACATTGCAAAATACGTTTGCGACGAAAACATTACTCCTAAATATTTTCGAAAAAGTTTCTTCCATATGGAGGCCGAAATATCGCAGGAAAACAAATAATTCATTTCTTGTTGCAAAATATTAAATATTTCATTTTCTGCGAAACACTTTCCTCCATATACAGGCCGAAAAATGCAGGAAATGAAATAATTCATTTTTTACAACAGAAAATCAACATGGCTTCCGAGCCATCTATTTTTCTGTACATGATCGGACCCTTTCCTGTTACTGTAATCGGGACGTTAAAATGCTATAATTGAATTACATTCGGTCCTTTTTGATATTTTTGGCACTTTTATTAAACGTACAGACAATTTTGGATTTTATTACGGAGCCAAGCTATATTTGCTTCATTCCTCATGACTTACTGCTTATATTTGGACTTCTCCCTTATTTAATTTCATGCATGTTTTCGGCCTCCATATGGAGGAAACTTTTTTTCTTCGTATGTTCCAGTTGTACAAACCGATCCAACTCGACACTGTGCAGAAAATTAAAAATTTTAATTTTCTACAATATATACCAGATCGCAACATTATATAAATTTCTCGGACATAACATCGCGGTACTACTACCGTTACCTTACCTTCTTCACGTTCTTTCCTATTCTTGCACCATAAACATAGACGATTGCGCCTCTACTCGATTAGTACGACCTCCTACAAGCGTCATCATACCGTTGCAGCAACACTTTCTTCAAAATCATCATATCAGAATAAACATCTACACACATCACGTCAAATTAAAAGTAATTCCATTCAACTTGATCATTTCGACAGAAAGTTCACACTCCATTCATTCTTCTCCACCAACATCTCCCACAAAGATTTTACAATCAATTTCAACATTCTACATCCCATCCTCCAACAGTTTTAAACTCCTTTTTCAACACGGATCTGAGCGACAACACAACATGTCATCTTCAACCTCTCCTGGAAAATGCCCAACCGGGAAAAAGTCAGCACCTGAATCTTAATTCACTCTATTTCTGCTGTTCACGTTATTGACAGTTTCTCCGGTTCATCTTTCAAAGAAAATTTCAACTATGGGAATGTCAACTTCAAGCATTATCTCAAATGGTTGAGGTTCCATGCCGGCCCGATTTACAAGCGCATAACAATACGTTTCGAAAGTAAGGCGAATGTCAGAGTGAAGCCTTTTAAACCATCTGTATTCGAGTCTATAGGAGAGAATGTTGACAAGATCTTAGCAGAAATGGGTTCTCAGCAAGTGCGTCAGATAGCCCGTGCGTTTCTTGTCATATAAACCTATGGTTGTAGAGATGAACGCACACTGAAAATTCTCACTGCAAATGCTCACTGACTTTTTCACTTCGACTAGATTCTCAGTTGGCCCAACATTCATTCACATGACCATCCAAGCAACTGGGAAAAGATCAAGGCGGAACCCATTCAACATGTCTATCCCAACAACTTTTGAATATCTCCTCTTTTACCACAGAATTTCATTTGTATCGGAGACAATGTCAAGAAAAAATTCTAAGACGCATAATAGAAATATCCTCAGCATCAAACATTCCACTGGTACTAGAATAGGGTTCGTTTGTCAAACATTTTTCAAGGCGTGGGCAAGACTGGCAACGTCAATAGACATTTCTCTAGTCAGTAAAATGATGTCACCTTACATCTTTTAAAACTAAACAACACTAAGATTCGAAGTTCTTTCTACAAGGAACAATGGTTTTTCTTCAGTTACTCAAGGAAAAATATTTACTGCAGATGATGAACCAGTCACTATCGAATAATTGGTGTCCGAACAAGGTTGGGAAAGAACAAATAGAGTGGACGCAGCATTTCGTTATATCACATCTTCATGTCTTACGAACCGACACAAAATATTGTGCAACATCTGGTTGTACGACCCCGATTCCAACTTGGAATCAGCTCCGATGCTGAAATCTTTCTTTTTTGATCCACACAGTTTGGAATTGCCGAAATGATTTTCTGGTATACCTGGTAATATCTCAGATCCTCTCAACTTATCTGTTTCAGTTAGTATACTACGTCTACGATAACTTCCATGGCGTTATAACACCATGGAATTTATCGTAGACGTTGATGAAAAGAATTCGCCTCCAGGGGAAACGGAAACAGGTAATGGTAAGCATCAAAGGTCACCGTCTTCCGTACAATTGCAAAGAAATAAGAATAAATCCAAGGTTTCTGCCAAAAAAGAAATGGAAATATCCCCAAACCAATCTTCGGATATACCGACAGAAGTGAAGGAGGAATATGATGTCGAACCAGCAGCTTCAGATGAGCTGACTACAATGAAATTGAAGGCAATGGAAGTGTTGAAATTAAGTATGCAGAATTACTGCTGCTGCTATGACTGCGATTTTCAATCCCTTACTGAAGATGCTATTGGTCTGACTCTACAAGATAATGTTCATTTTATTCCAACAGACCCACCATACAACATTAGACATAACAGCGACTATCCAAGATCAGATCACGATCAGTTCACAGCAGATGACATTAAAGATTTGGTAGATTTCTCGGAATCTGCTTTGACACCAGGAAGTCATGCGCATATTTTTTGTTCAGCAATGCAATTTTCTTCCTTGGTTCAACATATTAAGTCGAAGAAGGAATTTATACCATTGGAAAACCCCGAAGAGGATGAAATTGGAAAAGGATACAAGACTGAAATAAGTGTTTTCAGGGTGGAGGAAACACCGCTCCATTACACGAATACAAGGGGTTACTATGAATCAGATCCAATAAGACCACGTCTCACGCATCTCTCCGTTGTTCACCATTAAGTACACTTCTGGAAGAATGGTATGATATCGGATCACGCTCTGAAAAAGATAAACTACAGTCGTTCTTGGTTCATTAATTCTGCTCAACCCGGAACGTGTAATGAAATTAATAACATGCCAAGGGTTCCTATCGACGAAAATATATTCCTTCCATCTGAGACGAAGTCTTCCGGTCGAAGACAAATGCTCCGACCAGAACAAAGTCAAGACAGTGGATGATGGATATTATCCTCAAATTTGCCCACCCTGGTGAGTTGGTTGTGGATCCATGCCCTGGTACATTTTCTGTGGCAATTGAATGTATGCTTCTTCGAAAACATAGGAAATTTGTCGGTGGTAATATTGGTGATAACTGTTTGGAATACTCCTGGACACAACTGGTCGAAGTTTTCACTGGTCAGCTACTCAACGATGAATACAACATTGACGGCACGGAATAAGACCTGTTTGCAGCACAACAATATTAAGGAGAGCTGGAAACCATTGCCGTGCAAAAAAAGAAGGGACGTATGGGATATTCCTCCTGGACTTCCCACAGTTCGGACATTCCTTAAGAACGTTCGTCAATTCATTTCACAAGCCATTGGGGGTGCATATTTTTATAACAACGGTGTTCCCATACTGTGGGACAAGTGGAAAATATCATGTAAGCTAGCCCTTGAAGGAATACCTACAAATATGTTTCTTGCAATGGAAGCAGGGGCACTAGGTTTTTCCCTGAAACCATCTTCAATCAAACATGATGAATCTGGTCTGGGGGTTTTCGCAGAAAAGATAATTGATGAGGGTTTACTCATTCGTCATTTCTATGGAACAATGGTTTACGGAATTATCGGCGGGAGTCAATCAATTACAAAAACGTATAGCGAGGGTTTATTTTCAGTATGTAAGGCGCAATTCCTGAACTACGGTTCCAATTGGTCACACACATCCACGGCAAGTGATGGATCGAAAGAAATGGCATGGATTGTAGCTGCCCCTTGGTGCCTTACAAGATACATTAATTATTTCCATTACCTCCCTGGAGATAAAGTTTCGGCTAACGACAGATTGAATAATCCAAAAACTGCAAATTGCGCTCTCGTGCAAAACAGAAAGTTGAGAACTGATGCGGGTGCAACTTCTTACAAATGTTTGGAGACTCGTGTATCATGCCCTATTTCTATTGGTCAAGAACTTTTCATTGATTACGGTCCTGATCATGTTCATCACGCTAAATACAACTAGTACTTTTATTTTAATTTTTCCCGTCATCCTTTCTTCAATTTGTCTCTTATGGTGTACAATACATTGAACAGTTATCACTGTAACCACAATGAGTAAACTAATATAACTGATTTTACTAAACACTGTCAACGTCATGACAGCCTGTTATGGTTGGAGTGATAATATCTACGTTATATTCTGAGAATATAACAAATACTTTATTACTTGTCAAATGTCTCAGAATGGCAGCTTGTCATGTTACGATATGATGACAGGCTGTAATTTTGAGAATATAACATATATTTTAGTACTTGTAACAGTATCCTAATTATATATATTTCCCATTCCCGTTTTTTCGTACAAATATCTTTTAAGATATTACATTCTTTTAATCATCTAATGTCTCTTCCAGTTTAAGAATCCATTGTTGGGATAGAAGCAAGTGTCAAAACACGGAAATTTATCTCAATGTGTACTATCTACTAAACGTAATCCAAATTTTCATTTATCTATCCCAACTATTATTGTTATTGCGTATTTCAGTACTCCATTTCAATTTCATAACCAAGTGACGGATATTACCCCTCATAATATGTGATAATATCTGTCATTTACATGGCATTTATGACTTCTAATAGCCAGTTTTATTCCTTATGATGTACGCAAACATACGTTGCGATTACTACAACACCACATGGACAGTTCGTACAAATAATGCTTGAAGAAATTACCACACTCACCTACCCATACGTGATTTTTCCTCAAAATCATGTATGGGTAGGTAGGGGTAATCACTGTGGGAAGGGATGCATCTGTAGTACAGGTTCCCCCGTTTTCACAGTGAACTATATCGTAACGTAACCTATTTCCTACCCTTCCACACTTGCAGTGCGCAAGGGTAGGAAATAGGTTACATCATTCCCTTCCCCAAGTTGGGCAAGAGAAAAACTAACAACTAATAACTAAATCTAATAAGTCATTGAAACAATTCATTCTTCCAAAATATAAACAAGTAGATAACCATTTACGACCCCGCGAGGGCCATGAAGTCATGTTATGCTTCCCAACCTCTTCAAGATCGTAAACGATTTCCTACCTTTTCACACTTAGGGAAGACAAAAACTAACAACTAAAAAACTAACAACTAAAAACTAATATCGCAAACGATTTATTACCTTTCCGCACTTTGTGAGAATGGTAGTTACAAGAAATCTCGGCACGAAAAAAAAGGGGATACAAAATGTTCGTGAACTGATGCAAAGCTTCCCATAAATAGACATTTTACAACCATTGGATGTAAGTTAAATATTATTGTTATGAAAACCCTTTCACCGCTTAAAATTATTGTAACAGTAATCTGAACAGGTGAAAGGGTATTTAAAAATCATCCAGTGACGTGTCGACAACTTGAACATGTACCATACATATCTAAGTTGTCACCAAGTCGTTGGTTATTTAGATTCATATCCTCATAAACTCCCTTCCATTTCTCATTGATTCCGATTGAATAATGTGCATCATTGATGCCATTAAATCATGTAACGGACAGGTTACATTTATAGTCTCTCACCTAAATGTGAACGCGTCTCTTTCAGCTCTTCAATGTAAGGATTCATGACGTACAGTAATTGAATTGGTGGTGGCTTTCCTGCATTCCTCTATGATATTTTTTGAATTTCTGGCTGTCATACACTCACTACTGTAATCACTGTCTTCAAAAAATTGGATTAAAACGTTGTGAAAGCAATGACCAAAATTAGAGCAAACATGTTTTTTATGATTAATTGTCGCAACTGCACGGAACCTCAAAACGCTGAATGCCCGGCCTTCAAAAAATTACCAGTTTTTGACATATGAATGCCCGGGGAAAACTATGATATTTGAATGTCCATTCTACGAATTGCCCAATGCCGACGTTCATATGAGTAAAATACAGTAACGGTTCCCTTGCATATTCATATACATTCACCGCTTGGAAGTAGGCATTCATTCCCGGAAACGCAGACGAAGGGTATGGCAGCAAGGAGGCGTTGAATGAGGGATGGAGATGTGGTGGCGGAAGCACTGGATTGGGACAGATGTGCCGGTGTAGGATTGTTGTTGTTGTTCTTTTTTGACTTATAGGTGCGAAGTTTTGGGGTATGTCTGAAGGAGTGGAGGATGAGGTTGGAGATGTATTAGAAGTGGGTAAGATTTATGGATGGATAGGGCAGATGCTGAAGCCGGTTTATTATGAGATTGTATAATTGTATTGTAGTATTTCTCCAGAACTTGCCACACTTTGCCCTCTTTTTATCCTTCATAACACCTCCCCGAATCTCCCGCGCTTTCTTTCCCACTCGTATTCTTTCGTATGCTCTTTCCTTATTGGCTGACGAAAAAGTGGTGGCAGATCCGCTTACCAATCAGGTACGCAGTTTGGGTCAATGGGGTTCTGGCGCACCGAGTTAGTCGGCACATCTTCACAGACTCCTCGCCCAATCCCACAAAATTTATCGTGGTCTCTCCAACCCTGGTCGCGGCTGGTTCGTCAGGGTTTCCCAACGTGCGAAGCCAACCCCACCTTACGATGTGGGCTTCGTGCTCCTTTTGACGAAAGAGTCTTTCTTGCCGATTGGTCGCAGATTAATAAATCATTTGTGGTTTGTTTGGTTTTGGTAAAATGTGTCAGCCTCTTTTATTCAAACTGCACTCATGGATCCTTAATATATATACTATATTATGGTCCAGCTTCCCAGTCTAAATTCGTCAAAGGTAGAAGTGGGGTTGACGACGAGCCAACTCAATGTGGTACTGTATTGATACACGTGGTAGTCACGCGTGTAACTCAGTATACCGTATTGACATAATGTGATGCAGATCCGCAACCTCGACGCGTACAGTAAGTGTCCGAGTATACAGAAACCTCTCTGTCTTTTTTATCTGCCCATTTCTCCAAATCATGTATACTGTACATGACACACTCACACGTGTTACCTCTTGTCCCTGGATAGTGTGGTAATGAATAGTTCACATGTTGTAATTTGACAACTAATACCCTTCTGTATGCTTTGTTGCCCAGACGCCCACGTTCAAGTATCTGCGCCTGACAGTATGTTTCCACTTTCCCTTACTTCGTTTCAAGCTTCTCCTTCTTCTTTTCCACATTTGCTCGATCGTACCGACTAGTCGAAATTTCGACATGTATAAGAGTTCATATGCCATTGTGCTATATAATGGGCATAGAAATACGTTTTAGGCAATGTTTGAGTACGAAGAACGCTTGTTTTTCAGTAAAGATGACTGCAGTTTTGGGCTTTGTAAGTTCTTGTACGGAGATTAATGTATTTTCAATGCTAGGCGTTGTTATGGACTGTGTAGTGATTGTATAGGTAGTGGTGGGTGATGTAAGAATATCAGATTGGGTACTTGGTGTGGGTGTATTAGTGGCAGTTATTGAATAATGGGAAGATGTCAGAGATCGCATGTTGGGACCGGTTTTGGGGATGAGCGGCACTATCCAGAATTAACTTACCCGGATTTCTATCTTCTTCGTCAGAGCTGTAGTGTAGTAATGGAAAATTATCTGTATGTTCGGGGTATGAGAACTGATGATTATGTTGATGTGAAGTCATGCTTCTTGCGTTTGCAGCAGTGTTATGGTTTTTTGTTCTAGATGATGTAATTTGTCGATTGTTGAGTTGTTTTGAGTGCCAATGAATGGCAGGGATGGGTTCCTTTGGGTGTAATTTTGTCTAAATGGATTGGATTGGTCAAAACATTCCTGGTCTGTGAGGTTGAATGCACGTCTGAATTTCCAGGCATTAAAATGGCAGAATTTATTTGGTAATAGATGGTTATGGGTGGTGTCGATGCGGGATGTGCGAGGTTAGCGCTGATTGGCGATGGGGAATGATTAGAAAATGATGGTGCGATGTTGGCGGAAAGTTTTGAGTTTTGTTCGATGGACTCTATGGTTCTATTTAGTTTTTGGATGCTTTTCAGCATATGTGGTAGCCAAAATGGTGTGATTAATGTATAAGTAGGATCGCTGCGGGGTTCTTTGATTATAACTTTGACGGATGTTTGTTGATTTTAGATATTAGGGTATCGTGCGACAGAAATCGTGCGACAGACATCTGTCCACGTATTTTTATGTGTGCATCGATTTAGTCTTGGTAATGGTCGTAATTAATAATTATGGTATTTGCTGCTTTTGCTTCCAGTGTGCTTTCGTCTGCCATTGAACGTCATTCCAGTTTCTGCTGGATACGGTTGATGGTGAGGTAAGAGTTTCAGGGGGTGCCTGACGTAAGGACGGATGAGGTAACTGCTTTAGAGAGGGAAGATATGATTGCATTGGTAGATGCGCTAACTGTGTTGAGACACCTCCGGTCGTGCTTCTCCCTTTTCTTCTTCCAAATCCCTTTACCTTCCAGTCAAGTAAACGTGTCACCCCGGTTGGGATTTTCTACCTGATTCTGTTAAGTTAGTTCGGTTACTAAAGGGTTACTAATACACACGTGTGAGACGTAGAAGTGCATTGCACTTGTTTATTCTTTCTCTTCTCACCTGCCCTCTTTGGTAAGTCTCGGAGATAGTACGGCCGTGGTAACTTACAATAGCCCGCACCAAATCTGGATTCGCAGTTGGACCGCTTGGTAGTCGCGAATAATGCTGTCGTTACTTAGGGTTGTTACACACGTAGTTTTTACCACTATGATCGCGGTTGACGTCGTTGTCTGATACTTCCTCCTGGCATGGATTTGGCAATGTTTAAAGTCGATGACTATGTTTGGGTTCTGTTTTATTAATCTGTATCTCTGTATCTTTATTCACTGTTCTACTCATTGCGGATCTAGTATTTATACTTCCATTTCATTCAGGAAAGTAGATAGATTCAGCTGGTAGAATTTTCTTCCAGCGTCGTCAATGTTCTAATTATTATGACACACGTGTCATCTGTTACAGCATTCATACTCATTATTGTTACTGTAGTCCTCCATTCCCATTGTTAAGCATCCCCGCATTGTCTTGATAAGTGCATGGCATCCATGTCTCTTGCCACTATACTGTATTTTCAACTGTAAATAGGTGTACTCAACTCGTGCCGATGACGTGTCATACTGTAGTCTACTATCTGGCGTGATACACCTGTTAGGTGACACGAAAATAGTAATTCGAACCAAAGTTGGTTCGACAAACTGAGTGGTGATGAAGTGGATTAAAGGTGTAGTTAATCTTCTCGATTTGAGGTGCAACTTGTAGTGTACCGGCCTCACATAGTATTGCCATAATATAAGGAATGATGTTTTTCGGATCCAATTCCGCGATTGTGGGATTATGCATTGGGAGTGACGATTGTGAGATGGCCATAGTGGAAAATGAAAAGAAATTATGTCATTAGTTTGTAAAGTTGTTGCTGAGATGGATATCGTTAATGATTTCATCACTGCCGGTGCTTGTTTGGTAGATTTGGTGCCAGGTTCGGCATAATCGGTGCGGACTCCGCAACTCAGAGTTCGACAAAGTTGGTGCTGGAGAGCAGTATAGACGGAAATTCTGGCGTTTTATATGAAAATTGTCAGTGGTGGTAATATTGGCCCATAACCTTTGATGTGTGAAGATCGCGGACTGGAAAGGAACCTCATGATGAGATACTTTCTGTCGACGAGCACGTTTTAAGCATTAAAGTGTCAAAATAAGAAACGTGTAACGTGTCACACAGTAGTGTGTGTGATAGGTGTGGCTATGAGAGAGAATCTCTCACAGTTTATATGCAATATTCAATGTCAGAACACGATATAGGGTACCAAATGTTTTCGTTTTATGATTATCTGTTGGTGTGAATATGTGCGTATCAAAAAATTCAGAAATATGTTTCAGTAGTGGATAACCGCGTGATGTGTCATGAATCCTTGATGTATTTTAAATGCTTGATGTGGGTCGTGAAGGGTATGACCGTACAGTTCATGTAAAATATTGAATTTCAGGACTCAATATCGGTAACCAACTCTTTGTTTTGTTTTGTATGTACCAATTTGTCCCAAGATGTGTGCATCATAGGACCTTTTTTCCATACCATGGAAAAACAGAACAGTGTCCTGTTTTTATTATTGTTCTGTTTTATAATGTTATCTAGATATGAGCCATTACAGAAAAGGACGTATTTATTGTTTATAAATCTGTATGTGATCACCTTTTGATAAAGCAGACCCTGGTGTAGTACCTCTCGAAGAGCGGGTACTGAGAGTTACTCACACTAATTTTGTGCTTGTTAACCCCGTCTTTCCTCCTGTCCAGTCCGCTATTTTTTTCTTCGTCTTCCCTCCTTTGTCACGTGTTTTCCCTTTTCTATCTTCCCCCACGTGTCGTGCTTGTCTACAGGTCTGTAAACACCGCCAGTTTTTGACAATAAATACCATCTCGTCAGCGTCAACTGGGCACCAACGGGACGGGTATCTGTTCCCTTGTAACTATTCGACCAAAACCTTCGCCTCAATCGTAATAAACCTCCGTGCACTAACCACCAGACTACCGTATAAACTGTCGGGAAAAAGACGATCCTCCAGTGCACCCCCACGTGCGCACCTCCGAAAGGAGCTACTGGTTATGTCGAAGCACGCGATGTTCTGACTCTCCGCCCTCGCCTCTGCGACGGTGTTACAGTCCACCGTTACATAGAGTATTATTCCGCTCTGCGCCACCTTCAGCAGACCCTGTACCTCTCAATCCCCACTGGCTGGGGTTCTACATTGGTATCCCAACCTCCAAACTACAACTACCAACAAGACCTGCAACACCTGCAACAAATGCAACAACTGCAGCAATTACAACAACTGCAGCAACTGCAGCAACTGCAGCAACTGCAGCAACTGCAATAAAAACATCCTGATGTCGACCCGTTCTTCGGTGTGGTCCCTTCCCACTCGCAAAATGAACCGAGAAGACTGCCCGTTTGGGTTCCAAGCCACCGCATTCCACCGCTATTTGGCTACTACTACTCCCGCACCACTAATGGGCTCCCTCGCTAACCTGTCGACCTCTCACGTCGCCGTGCCTTCGGGAAGTTCCCCGTTCGCCCCACCAACTCGGTTTATTTCCATTACCGGAACGACATCTAGCTCCATCAAGCCACCGGCCAGTCTCACCAGCAATTACCCGCTGGGTTCACAGATCGACGCCACTGAAATACCACGGCAAAAACCGTTCGGGTGGGGACAGTCGACCTTCTGATGTTCCTCCATGTACGCGGACCTTTCGTGGCTCATATACTCGCTAGGTACGGAACTTCGTCTGCTCGGCACATGTGCAAATAAATTTGGACTACGGTGTACAACATAATGAGACGATTTTGGGTCTCATCGAATAGATGAAACCCCGTTGTACCAATTTTTGACACCATGACGAAAACCGTTTCGTCATTCACGGTCCCTCGCGTTTCGGAGTTCACCCAGCTCGAGAAACGCACCTACACTGTCTCCTAGCTTACAACTCGCTCCATTGATGTCTCAACCAATGTCGAAGACACATGTCACCGACTCGTCCAGTTGGAAACACCGCATAATCGGGGAGCGCCGTAATTCTACTCGGCGGTATCGTCTCACCTGAATCCATTCTAAACATCTCGTACGATAACGGTGCGGCTGACTTTCTGCCACTGCGCCTCTGCAGCTACGCACGGAGTCGTCCACCGTTAACAACCATGGTGGGAGCTTATTTCAACCTCGTCAACTACTGAGGTTATTGGCTCGAGAACACGTCTGTCGTCATGACGTACAAGGAATACAAACACCTACATGCATTAAAACCAACATTCGATGCTTCTTTCCCATCCATCGGATCCTTCTCTGGCTCCTATGAAATGCTCGCGTTCGCATTCCTCTCCGAACCCGTGCAGGCGTTTAATGCCTTCTTTATGAGCGAGGGTACAGCAGTGCACACCCTCGTCTCTTACTTATCCGACCACGATCGGTCCTCATATGACTCACACGTCCGGCCGGGAAGCTCCACACTAATTTCCCACCTCAGGGCATCGTGGCCTTACGTCTTACATTCCCTGTTGGTGCGATTCGTCACAGACGAAACACTTCATACCGGAAACCGCGTCACCTCCGACGCGCAGCAACGAACGAACGAGTCTATCGACGAATATGCCACTCGATGGGGGAGGTGTCTGACCGCTGCTGCCACGTGTTGCCTCCAACGGAGCCCATAAACAACTTCGTTTTTGGTTTGATCCCAGTTACTGATTTCCTACTTCAAACCCACATTTCCCAGCTGGCGCTTTCAAAGGCTCCAGATTTCCAGGTGATCAAACGCCTGGCCAAACGGTGTGGCAATACTGCCGCCGCGATGGCGCACCATGCTAAACCAAGCGTGTGGGAAATGATGATTCGGAACAGGAAATTGAAGGACGTATATCCAATGCATCTGTCTAAATGCCTTTTTCACATCGTGGTCAAACGAAAGGTAGGGTCTGTGGGCGTCGTGGAAACAGAAGTGATTGTATGAGCAGATTAAGCAGTATGCGTCCTAGTTTTTTCTTCATCCAACAGTAATGTGTCGAAGTTTCGACTATTTCGGTTTGATCGCGAAAGAAGGAAAAGTGAGGTGAGACAAGAGCTTGGTACGAAGTAGAGGGACCCACCTGGGACAGGCGCAAGTAACGGTATCTGATTGGCCAGGCGAAGGGGACAGTAGCAGGGTATGATCTGTAATAACCTAGGTCATTGTTTCCCTACAGAAGTGTGACGCGATTTTGGAAGGAGGAGTCAACACGTGCAAAAGTTTAAATCGCAGTACATAGGCTGTCACGGGATACACTAAAAGCTGAGGGAAATCATAATCCGGAATTGATTGAATACGCATACGCCGACAATGTGAGCCGAGTTAGGTGGATTGGCACCCCATACTACCATTCGCAGTGTTGTGTTACACATGGAGACACGTGTATGGCCAAAGTATCTGTTTTGACTTGACTCGTCGTCGAAAGCCACGTGTAGGTTCGAATAATTTAGACGGGTAGCTGGACCACATTATGGTTATATAATACGGATAGATGAGTGCATGCAGACAATAAAGGGAATGGGAAAATTAAACAAATCCAACAAAATACAAAGGATTTACAATCTGGGGGCACGATGCAAGAAAGACTTTCACGTCAAACCGAGCACGAAATTGGGCAGAAAGGTGAGATTGGCGTCGCACCTTATTAACCACTGATGAACCAGCCGAAAACAGGGTTAGAGAGACCACTCTAAATAGAGTGGCATCTGCCGAGGAGTCTGTCAAGACGTGCCGAGAGATCCGGTGCGCCAGGAAACCAACGACCCGCACCTGATCGGTCAGCAGATCCGACACCCTCTGAACAGATAATCAGAAGACTAGACCCCACTAACGAGCAGGGAGACGTCAAAGGCGCGGAAATAAAGAAGGAATAGGCAAGACAAGACTCTTCGTGGAACCAGAGAGGGTAGATCTGAATAAAAACACTACATAATGGGGTGGACAGTTGAAATACTGGGAACATGGATGCCAAAACTGTGAGTGGTGTCTTTCAGAATAATCCAAGAAACGATCCAATTATTGCAGAAGTGTTTGGTCCCATCAACGACCTAGATTTGCCAACGAAAGAATTGAAAATTGAAGAATATAGAAAACAGGAAGAAGATGTTCGCAAATTGACAAGTGAAAATAGAAGAATATCTATTCACATGAAGGAGTTCAAGTAATCGAGTACTGAAAAAACCGATGAACTGTCGAAGAAAGATATTTTAATCAAGGCTCTTCACTCTGAAATTATGAAATTCGAAACGAAAAATATCGACTTGAAACGGACTATTCAGAGCCTACAAGTACTAAAAAAGGAATTGTTTCGAAAAATGTCTCTGAATAAAAAGAACTGTTGAAGCACACTGGAATTGACGAAACGACTGTATTCGAGGACGATGGCAAAACAGTGCCAGGTGGTTGAATACAGCCACTTGTATTTGAGGTAGTTTAGTCAATGTAGCAGGGGTGCGTAAGGAGCGTAAGTGTAACGGTAACTGGGGTACTGTAGCGATGTCGGATGCTGAAGAGCAACGTTACG